>JAPYYV010015221.1:9173-32317 GCA_030522625.1 Copidosoma aretas
AAAAAAAAAAAAGAGGAGGAGGAAGGGTGCCGCCCGGAGCAAGTGACACACGCGCGCGCCTGGCGCGGAAATAAATTACGGGGGACACTCGCGAGCGGTCCACCTCCCGAGCGGGAACAAAACCGCCCGCCGAATTAATCCGCCGTTTGTTATCATCGCAGCGCGCGGCGCGAGGGCCCGTATCTCGCCCGGCGGCTCGTCCTCGCAAAGGGAACGAGCGCAGCCGAAAGGAGAAATCATTCGCGCTCGTGTATTATGCATGATACGCGCGATCCACCACCACGCACATTATCATACGTTCGCCGATCGATGATTAATAGACTTCCGAACGAGCGAGCGCAACAATGACGAGTGCTTATGCAACATCGGAAGACCTGCCGAGTCGGTGTGTATACCTGATGCCCGTCGGAGACGCAGTGTATAATATAGCCGTGCGTCCCTTTGCGTCGGGCCGCGCGACGACTGTGTTTTCCTCCACCTCTTCCCGCCTCCCCGCGCGGGCCGTTCGTAATAACCGCGAAATTTACATTTTTATTGAAAAAGTTGGGAATCGTAGGGTCCAGGAGGCGGGGCCCGGCTGTTTTCCCACAAGCTCTTTTTTGTCAGGATGGCCTTTGACTGCGTATATTATATACATCAAAGCGTTTGCTCGTTTCGAATCAAGTATAACGGAGGAGTTTGTTTTTCGTGAGGATTTTTACAAGCGACAAGTCCGATTATTATTATTATTATTATTATTATTGTTCCGAGAAACTTTATCGCCCACAGCGACCGGAATTATCGGCTTATTAGCCAAACGGGGCATAAACTCGGCTCCTTTACAAAAGCGCGCTTGACGCCGAGTGTACGCACAATTACATGGGAAAGAGAGAGAGAGAGAGTCCCGGCTTTAATTGAATGGACACGAGGAATCAAACGGTGGGTGTTCAAGTTATGCCCGACGCCCGTCGATGAATCACCTGTCGTTATCATCGTCGGTTCCCGTCGCGAGATATCCGGGCGCCGATTGAATGAAATGTTTCGTTTTACGACGCTTTTTCTGCGCTACCCGAGCACCCACCGTAAAGTATCTTGCACTTAATAACGTTGGGCTATCTTTGCAGCGGGATTGGAGGGATTTTTGTAATTATCCTGAGCGCCTGTCCATCCCCCTTTAATGGGATGAATTTTGCATTGATTCCATTCTCTGATTGTAGTTGATTCGAGACAATCGAACGGATCAAATATCGGTTAGCACATTTATTATGCAACAAGTGTGGGAAGCAGGTGATTTTCACACAAGTTGCGTAGGCATTCCTTCAACTTTTAGCGTGTGACAATTTTCAATTTTTTGTGTTGTAACGTGCAAGTTACCACTTCGCACAATGGAGTGCAAAAACATTACTTCATACACATTGCTAAAATTGAGCACCACTCTGTATCCTGGCAGAAGTTTAACCTCGTACACTGAGTCATAATATCCTTTTTTGCACTCAGTGTGTGAAGTTTAACTTCTTGTTCTTGCATAAAGTGTACGAAGTTCCACTTCTCGTACCATCACGGTGTATGCAAAATTCAACTTTTGTGACCGTACACAGTGTGTAAAGTTTAACTTCTCGTTTCTGTACAGAGTACGCAAAGTTCAAACTTTTCGTGCCTGTACAGTGTGCGAAGTTCAACTTCGTATGACTGTACAAAGTGTCTGAAGTTTAACTTCTCGCTCCTGCACAGGGTGCGAAGTTCAACTTCTAATGTCTGCACAGTGTTTAAAATGAAAGTTCTTGTGATTGTAGGTGTAAAGTTTAACTTCTCGTTCCTTCGCAGAGTGTACGAAGTTGAAGTTTTCGTGCCTACAGAGTATGCGAAGTGTTTACTTTTCGCATAGCGTTTACGAAACAACTGCTTCACGAACGGGTTCCCATACACGACTCAGAGCACTCAAAGATTGAAATCTTTGCACACTAAGTACAAAAAATAGCATGCGCAACTTGTGTGCACTGCAATATTGTCACACACATGCGAAAACCATCTGCTTTACGCACTTGTTGCGAAATACACAACTCATGTATTGCATCTTTACCACCCGTAGTAGCGCTCAACTTTAACTATTTAAATACTCATAAAATATTGTACATGTGAGCAGATAATCAATTAACCAAAGGAAACTGTGGTGATGTATAAATTGATGTCAGGTTTCAATAAAATGGCCAGCCAAGAGAAAAGACGACTATAAGAAGTACTCCATCATTAGGACAGTTTCTAAAATTTCTCTACCTGCCATTCCCAAAATTACGTCACGTGTTTGCCTTTCACGATCGGTGGAATGAATTCGGCCAATAAAATATGAATTCATCGGGCGTTATTTATTGGAATGGACCGGAGGAGGATAGGGCCGTGCATATACGTATCATCGTACCCAACTAAATGAATCAATTAAAATTCCCAAAAAACCTGATCGAGCGCGCTCTCTGTCACGTAGGTATATAATATATGTGGGGTGCACAAAAGGGGAAAAAAAAAGTTGAAAAGAAAAGAAAAAATACATGCCAAAGAGGTAGCCGCGGCTGCCGTAGCTTAGTTTCGGTGACGTTTCCGCCTATATAATATTAATCAATGAAAAACGAGAAGCAGCCGGCAGCTCATTTGCCTATACACATATTATATACGTATACAGGCCAAAAGTTCTCTTGATGTGAAAGAGAGACCGGGGACCAAAAAAGTCGAACCCGCTTTAGAAACGAGCCTCGCGCACATAGGTAGGCATATAGATGAGTTATACATCATACACACATATGTGCACCCAAGGCGTGTCCGCATCTTCTGTCCGAAAACACGAAACGCTACAAGAAGCCGGGCTACAAATGAAGACAGATGAATGATGACCGTAATTAAGTGGCCGGCTACTTCTTCGGGCGTAGCACATAACCCGCGGATAGACACGGGCGTATTAAGTATATTATGTTGCGCAGCACAAAATGATACGCACCGGGCGTTCCCTCTCGTCGTTCGGATAATCTTTGTCCTCGCGAGCGCGTGCGCGCCCCTCTCGATTAGCCTGTAAGTGAGTTTTTAGGGGGACGACCGAGAGACTTTACGACGACGCGGGGATCTTTCATATTTATAATCGCTGCGTCCATTAAAAGTTCGTTTTCCTTCCCATGACGGAATGCGCAAGAAGTAGCTCGCGCGTACGGAGCTAGTCACATGTCTACGGTGGACAAGGGAGGGAACGATTTCTGGACCGGGTTTTGGGAATCGTCATACCCCCAATTTAGGGGGACAACGACGCAGTTGGGTGTATGTATAACCAAGGCCGGTTAAATTATACAGACGTGCACGTGTATATGTACACGTGGACGGGATTCCAGAGGGAGCTTAAGCGCTGTTTAATAACGTAACAATTATATGGTAGGCCGGGAGAAAAACTGCGGCTCGGCCGTGCAAAGCTTTTTGGGGGATGGGCGCACAGTGTTTTTGTGAGCGTGTATTCGGCATTACACAGAGAACGGGCGTCGAAAAATCTCGAGCTCCGAGTTACAAGGGAACGGTGGAGGTGTATATCTGTAAGTGTACCTGGTAGTATAACGGCGGCTAACAACTGGGGACCCGGGCGCCGACGAGTAGCCAATTAAAAGTGGGAACGTCCAATTCCCCGGTGAGGTTATGACTCCTCTCTCTCCCCCCCCCCCCCCTCCCCCCTCTTTCTTCCGTTTCTGTCGCTCTCTCTGCTGTTGTCTTAGGTGCTTTCTTTCTTGTGCCGTAAAGAAAGGCTACTTTTTTTCCACAGACGCCGTTTATGTTGCCCCACGCGCTCCCTTTACGCCTCCATATAACCCCGTCGGTGCTTGTCTCCTTCGTTCCCATGAACTCGTCCGTCTTCTATATTTATATATACATACGGGCTCTTCTTTTTCGCCCACCAAATGTGCCACGTATATATATGTATGTTCACAAAGTGATGTTGGATTTTTTCTGGATTTTCTGGTTAACTTTTATAACGCCTACTTTGGAAGTTGTGTAAAGCCACAGGTGCCGTACTTAGCAACAGTGTATTTGGGGACTTGATCATTTGCAAATTTTAATTTAATGTTAATGTTCATTAAGTTTTGTTATTTTGAACTTAGCTAATGAGAATTACGGGTTGTAATAGTGATATCAATGTCGTTGACAGTATACCTACGAAGTTGTCTAATACTAGTTACTTTACATATCATAACAAAAAAAAAATTCTGATTACTTAGCGAAAATTATATAACCAATAACATTTTCCGTACCAATTAATGATCGATACTAATTTTATTTGGTTATTCTTGATATTACGATATCACGATTCGAAACGAATCACATTTAACATTGGGATACGTACTTTTGAAATTACTTGTTCAATGAAAAAAGTTCCATACTGCATTACATAACCCAATTCCAAGCATATTGACGCATCAATTAATAGGCCGAAAGCGACATCCAAACGTGATCGAGCGGACTTTGCCAGCAAACACAATTATTTTCAGCATACTAATCAGCGTCCGAATCCCTATAATGCGACACGTCTTAATGGCCCGACAATCCAACAGCAGTAGTAGCAGCCTCATCAGCAGCCCGTATAACCATACAGCACTTAAACGCGTTTTCGTCCCAAATATTTGTTTCCGTGATCACTCTTACACGCCCTCGGAAATCGTCAGAATAACAGGGCCTATACCGATGGGCCGTCCGGCATCACGGCCCATCTAAGTATACATCTGCCTCCCTGCGTTTCCACAACTGCGTATCTCAACACCTCTGCCCCCCCCCCTTCTTATACCCTACCACTATACATGCTAATTGTCCAGTATTACGTCTTTAGTATTTGTATAGAGGGGGCCGCCCAATAGTCACACCAAAATCCCACCTCTCTTCCATTTACCCTGTGCGCTCATTGAAAACGATAGACATTAGGGGAAATGACATGCAATCGAGCCGGGAGCGCGTGCTGTGTGTTAGACACTTGGTGTTTATGTAAATACGAGGAAGGCCCCGGGGCCATTGGGAAGCAAGGGAAGAAATGCCGATTTCGAACGGCTATATTTATTTGGCGCAAAGTATCGGGTGGCCCACGGAATCGAGAGCGTACCATGCGAACCGCCGATTCCGTCCTATACGTGTGTGCTCGCGAAACGGCGTTGATAAAATGGAAGAAGAGCGGCGCCTCGGGTCATACGACGAGAAGTGTGCCCCGTCGTTCTCTCCTTTTAATTAGCACGACTCGCAGATACGATGAATATAATATATACGCGAGGGGCGGCTGCCGTGCCGGGCTCTCGGAAGTCGGTCCGGTATTTATTGGCGCGGGGCTCTGGGAGGAGGATGCGTGTCAAGGCTCTCCTCGCGCGTACGATATAATCCCTTTGTAAGGTGGATACGCAGGGTACGTCGGCAGCAGCGAGAAGAGAGGGCGTGAGAGAGCGAGTCGCTCCGAGGTCGTGAAAAAAATAAATATGTATCCCCGACCGAATCACAACTGCCGCCCAGCCGGTCCAGTCGCGCAGTAACTTCCTAAAACCCGTGTGTGCGAGTTTATATATATATATATATATATATATCGGCACCCTGTGTTTACGACCCGACGGGAGCACCTTCTTTTCTTCTTCCTCGTTCTGCAGCTTTTTTTATCCCTCCCACCCTCTCTCTTTCACGCTAAAAAGCAGGTACTGGACAATAATTCCCGACCGAAACTCTGTATCTCCTTCTCGCGTATAATTCGGGACTAGACAAGGATAATAAGCCGAGGGGAGGAGGTGGAGGAAGAAAGAAAGAGAGAGGTAGGGGAGAGGCCCCAAAAACACATGATGCCGGCAGACACTCGTAAATCTCGCGGCTACAATCAGTCCGGCGCGAAATCACCGTTCCGTAAAGGGAAAAGGAGGCGGGTGGAGGGCGAGGAGGTGGGACCGTTTTTGAGTCATTCACCCTCTACTAGGAAACCGGCGCTGTATACCTTTGTATATGGGAAACAAAAGCTCGAGCTGTAATTGCTCTTGCAGCTACCGCACGCTTTCCTTGGAGGCTTGTTTTGTTTTATTTCTTTTTTTTTTTTTTTTTTTTTTTTTTTTTTTTTTTTTTTTTTTTTTTTTTTTTTTTTTTTTTTTTTTATCGCTCTTTAATTTTTTTCTTTTTTTGTTTTGTTTGTATTTTTTGAAATCTTTTAAAACATAATTTTTTTACTGCTATTAGAACAAGAAGCTGCATCTATGCAAAGAGCTATCGAGTCTTATCATGTGTATCGGAGTGAAAAGTCCAATCGTTAAATCAATAATATTCTTGATGAGAATCAACTTAGTTAGATATTTTGTGTTAGATATTATGCTCTAATCGCCCGGGAATCAACTCGACCATGCATATCACGTTTGCTTTATCTAGGGAACCAACTCGACATCGGCCATTTGCAGGTTGAGTCAATCAAGGCAATACACTAGGCTTTTTTGGACACGGTCTTTTTCCCACATTACCAAATGTGTTACCAAATTTTTATTGCTCCATAGATATACGAAATCATGGGCAAATAAAGATGCGATAGTGATGATTAAAATAATAATAGCTATATAAAGTTAAGTACGATGCGTGGTTTCACTTGGGATATTCAAAAGTACTTTAACAGTGGTAACTATTGTGTATAGCAATTAATACCGCATCCAACAGGGTTGAAACAATTATTTTGGGACTCTTGCGTTTAAACTATTCACATGACAAAATTGTTCATTCTTAGCCTCTTTAGAACTCTTTTTCAGTAACACAGGCTGACATAGGATATGGTGTTGGTGGGTGTAACAACTGCATAACAACGAGCTGTAAGCATCGGTAAGTAGCTGAACAATAGATCTACTAAGTAGCAGCCAAGAGGTGTCACTCATGCACATATTATGAATCAGTTCAGAAAATTAGTAAACACTCGTTATTCTAAAATAACTAAAAGCTAGAGTTGAAGCAGTTTCTCCGATCAGGACCTGAACTTGGACCTCTTTTATTTCAGAAACGTTCGTTTACCACTTTTGCCACCAATTAATAGTTACCTAATTGAAAAACTAAAATGATTTTTAGTTGTTCCTCTATGAAAATAACATGCGTAACATGAATTGGGGAAGTAATAAGGTTACTTGTCTGATGGGAACTGGACGGGCACTTATCAGATATTTGGCAGGCACTTAACGAGATGGCGAGTCCATCATGCGCACTTGACGGACACTTAAACTTAGCGGGTACTTGATGCGTACTTGACATGATCCCCTGGTAGTACAGTCTTACGCACTCGCAGTACGTGAGTCTGCACCTGGTCTGCTTCCGGGATCTTACGTAATTCTGCTGCAAGACAAGTGCGTCAGACGATTGCACAAAAAGTGCGCAAATCTTACGTTAGGTCGCAGAAGTACACAAGATTTGCAGCAGGGCCATTGCGTAAGACGTCTTGCACAAGTCTTACGCAAATCTTACCAGAGCTGGCGAATAATGTGGGTACGGTGGGTAGTAGTACCCACCCGGAAAATTCCATAAAACACCCACCCAGAATTGACAAACAACCGAGTGCGAAAAAATTTTATGATTTAAAAAATTATTTAGCTATTGAATAATATTCGTATACAAAACAAAAATTGTAGAAGACAACATGTAAATAATAGTCATAATTCTTATTTGTAAACATAATACTATGACTCAAACTATAATATTCGCTTTTCGTCAATGTTATTCTACTGAAATTGTCAGTTTAACTGCTCACATATAGATAGATGTATAAATGCATACTAATTTGTAACGAAAATTGCTGTAAATAAACTTAAACTTGTATTGTAATGTTCTTTCCACTACTTTTGTTTCAAACGCAAATTTAGATTCGTTTCGATTAGCGATGAGACAAGTACTATAGTGTTTCTATTTCTTGAATGCTTCTTAGACGCTAAACTTAAAAGTATAATTTTTTTTGTACCGATCCTTCTCCCTGCTATTTTAAATTATTTGGAAATAAAACATAAAATATTCGCATTTAGGAGTGTGATAAAGTAAGATAAATGGTTTAACACGCTTGAAATGTACCGTTATTTACGCTAATTTGTATTTATTTATTGTGTAGTCATTGCCCTCATAAATTGTACATTTGTTAACATTGCTGTTTCCATATTTTTTTAGAAAAATACTTAAAAAACCTTTTTTTTTTTTTTGGGGGGGGGGGGGGGTTTTCTGTTATTCCCCCCCCGCCCCCACCCCGTTTCCCCCCCCCGAACCGCAGAAGTGCACACGACTTGCAGCAGGGCCTTACGTAAGACGTCTTGCATAAGTCTTACGCAAATCTTGCATTAATTGCTTTTTGCTATGTTGTAAAAAATGAAAAAATCTTATTTATTTGGAGATGTATCAATTAGAATAGGTGCTATCATCCATATATGATAACACCAAAACTGGGGAGTTGAAGTAATATAACTCAATTTTTGAAAAAATAGAAATTTCGGAGTTTTTTCAAATTGCCTTGTGTACTATATTTAATGCAATATTTGCGTAAGACTTGTGCAAGACGTCTTACGTATCAGACTTGCTGCAAGTCTTGTGCACTTCTGCTGCGAGAGATCTGTCGTTAAGATTTATCACCTTATGCACTTCCCTTAATGCAAGATTTGCGTAAGACTTGTGCAAGACTTGTGACAATAAATACTGAAATAGGTGTCTCTAAAAAGCGCTAAACTAAGTCTCAAAACTAGTCTCACAATAAATTTCAAATCAACTCTCATACATGACAACGATATTTCAAAACAAGCTATTAACTAAGTTACAATTCCAGTCTCAAAACATGTTTTTAAGAAGGTCTCACAACAAGTCTCCAAATAAGTCTTGATCAAAGACTTGAATTAAGTCTTACACGAAGTCCCTAACCAAGTCTCACAACAAGTCTTTGAAAAAGTCTTATACGTCATTGATCATATCCTTCATACCCTTTCAAAGATACACATTTTTTTAGGTGTAGAGGAATAGTTATAATACAGTGCAAGATGAATTTAACACTCTTTTAGGTCAGAGCAATAATATTTTGTACGTTTTTCATATGGTTTTTAATAACCGTGATTAATAGTCAGTAAAAAGTGTCAAACATCTTGATAGATTGACACAAAAATCTCGGCCAGTGGTTGTTAGGCACGGTCAGTCGATACGTAGATCACGACATCCAAAACTGTGGAATGTGACATAGATGTTAAGTTGGAACTTAGATGATAATTCAGAGGCTTTTGGGGCAAAGTTTTCTTTTAGTTCTTCCACAAGATTGTCGTGGTTTTTTATACCTACACGTAACAGATATGATCCTTGGCGAATGTAGACGTTGCAGATAGTTGATGCAAGGCAACGATAAGTGAAGATATTAAATATCTGAGAAGGATCTCCAAACTTTATAAAATAGTACACTTATAAATTCATTTAATTGATGAGAGAATATAAATACAGGAGAATTAAAAGCTCACAATCCTTCTCATATTGCAAACATCATGTTGCATACGAAATTCCATAAATATATGAGCAAAGTTTTCTGGTACGTATTCACGTGATATTCAGAAAAAAACGGCACGATTTACACCGATATTTCTGAAGCTACGTTTTTACCCACGAATTCAAACACCAAAGCAGCAGAAAGAACAACCCGCAGATAATTGATTTGCGCATCCGAGAGAGGCTCTGTCGAAATAATTAAATAGTTAGTCGTCCCAACAGCCGCGATTGTTTCGTCGCGTCTCGCAGAAGGGACCAGATGAAAATAACTCGGCGGCAACAGCAGCAGCAGCAGCAGCAACAGCAGAACGTCTCTCTGGTTAAAAGAAAACCATAGGTTAGAAACGTTTATCCTGCACTTTTATATTACAAAAAAGGGGAGAGAAAACAACGGGGACGAAGAACCGGAGCAATTCCGCCTAGGCCCCCGTTTCCGAGAAGCCGTATCGGAGCCGGCCTCTCTCTCTCCTCTCATTGCTCCAAAAACCGCGCTCCCGCTGCACTCGCTCTCTACCTCTTCCTCTCACGCGCTTTCTTCCGAGGAGAAGGGAGAGAAAAATTTCGGGCAGCGCGGGAGGACGCGATACGTGTGCAGTCTTCTAAACGCAGTCCAAAATGAGAGTGGTAGAACGAGGAAGAAAAAAACGAACCAACAATAATAAAATCGGCACAGGACCGTAGTGCACACGAGGCGAGACAAGGAGGCCCTATAAATCCCTCGGCGTGGATGATCCTCATCTCCTTCTCCCACTCGGAATCTCCCTAGCTCGCGGGCCTCGATTTCGAGGGAAGCAGCAGCAGCAGAAAAGTGGAGCAGAATTATTGTAGTAGGTACCTACGCACACGCGTTCGGGCGCACGGGGGAGAGAATGCCGTTTGCGAAATTGCTCGTTGAATTGGCGCAATTAAAAAAAATGAACCGAACAAGCGGGGGAGCTCCGCGCGGAGGCGGCTGCTAATAGAAGGGTAGTAGCTAGACGGGCTGGTGGCTCTGAGTGACAGCTCCCTCTTGACCTCATCCTCTCTCTCTCTCTCTCTCTCTCTCTCTCTCTCTCGTAATGCTTGCTCTCTCTCACACGCACACACAGAGCTTTGTATATGGATGCTCAGGAGAGCTCGAGAGCAAAGCGTTTAAGTGTTTATGTCGTTTCGGACGTCCTCTCCCTTCCTACTCCCCCATATATCGGCGCTGCTTCCCTTTTCCTGCCTTCTTCTGCCCACTGGATGTAAGTGTGGTGCAGTTCAGTGCTTATCCCACAGTCGTTTTTGTTTTCGCTTTCAGCTCGTACTTTGCAGCAGCAGCACTTTGATCTGCTTGTTCGCTTATAATTTCTCGTGAGCTTGATACGGTCGCTGCTGTTGTTGGGATTTTGTTGTTTTTCATGTCTCGCGGCGGCGATTCCCCCGGCAAGACAGCTCTTTCATTTGCAGCACGAAATTTTTCGTGACTCTTGATCGATCAAAGGCCGGAGGATCTATAACCGGTATCAATCTTCATTTTCGGAATGTTCCTACCCCACTGCCCCTGCCTCCTCGTCCTGGCTAGGTATATGTATATGGATAATTGGATAAGTGCTTTTGTAAAACGTTGCGATTCTCGACAGTGTTATCTTTTTTTCCCTCCGTTGGATCGGATCTGCCTCACCTTAGGGTTTTATATGTGCGATGAATCGCATACACCGTAAGTAAATGTAATCGTGGGTGCAGCAGTATAGTCTCTGTACGTACTTGTTCTCTCTCTCTAAATTACCGATTTCTATCGAATTTTGAGAAAAGCTTTTTCAGGAGTCTGGGAACGGAAGGCAATATCTTTAGTTCTCGATCTGTGTCTTGTTGGCAAGAGCGAGAGTAAGTATCTCTTATTTTTATTTCGAGTCAAAATATGCAGAAAATTATTGTAGTACAGTACAAAGGGTGAAGATGATGATGAAAAGTAGACTCGGTGAATCGAAAGCAGTGACACGATTTGTGCTTTTTCAACAAATCACTTTATTGGTGATTCGTAATCATTCAAGCCATGAATATGGGATACACAGTTTTGCCATGATAAATCGACATGGAGTCTGTTGTTATCAAATTTCTGAAGATAGTACGATAAAGAAAAAATTTTGAACTTGAAAAATATTGTCGATCAGAGAGCTGTTACGCTGCATACCAAAATTACGGTTCTGAGATGATTTACCGTCAATTGAACATGTTTTTCCAAACATAAATTTCTGTTATTGAAATTTTCTTCGTAACAAGAGTTTTATCATCTGTTCGTAGAGGTAGATGGCGAGGTCGAAATCATAGCCCACCCATGGCTGCGTAAGTGCAACGTATCAAGGCTACTCAAGGTGATTGGAGCTCTTAGCAAGTTGAATCGAGGTGACTTGTAGTGCACGAGGGAGAGAAGTCCGATAACCGCCCAGTTCTTATCGGATGCACGCGAGGCGCCTACACGAAAAGAGAAAAAAAAGTGCAACTTAGCACGTTGACGCTCGTACCTGTATCTAATCTTAAGTGTGACAGTTTACTGTGGGCTGGTGTACTATCGACTCCACAGCAGTTTTCGTCTCCGTCGTACACCGTCGGGCCAAGATAAGTTTCAACACAATAATGAGCATACCAAGCAATGCGGAAAGTCAAAATCTTCCCTTGAATAACGCAAATTGGAAACAAAACCGGCATTGGCCGTGAAACTTCCGCTTTATCGAAGTGAACCAAACTTGGTCACTTTAAACATTCCCACACAGAGAGAACTCTGGCACTACGGTAGTATAAGCCTCCATGTACTATTTTGGTATACACCAGCGCATACTACAGTAGGCTCTATAGACTCTATAGTAGGCTCGTACTCTACTACGTTTGTTTGGGACCATACTAATTTGGTATGGCTCCCGAGCAAACGTAGTATGCGCTGGTGCATACCAATATAGTACGCGGAGGCTTATAGTACCGTAGCGCCAGAGTTCTCTCCGTGCAGTTTTCCTTGATAAATTATACATTGCTTTGAAACTATTATTCATATTTTATATTTTTTTAATTATAGTCGGGATCGTGTTTGTCCTTTAATTTCACAAAATTAAAAAAAAACGATAAAAGATTGGCCTTAGTGCAAGGGGCTGTGCACTTTCAAGGACTTTAAAAGATTTTTGAAGTCGCTTATTAGCGGCTTAATTCAGAAAAATCTCAAGATTTATCACTTGATCAAGATTTGTATAAGAACCACGATGATAAAGTAAATATTATCTTACTAAATACGTGGTTAACAGTTGCCAATTAGTACTTGAAAGTTATTTATAGTCATTTCAAGACATCCATCAATTTTAGTCATCGATAATCATTGAATGACTTCTACAGTTGTTGAGTAACTCTACAACTTATTTAAAGTATTTCAAAGTCTTGCAAAGACTGTTAAAGGCTTTCATAATCTTTAATTTAAGTCTTTCGGGGATTTGAAAAGTCATATTAAAAGTCATTTAACGACTTATGAGATCCAACAAAGTCTTTCTATTATTATTCCTAGGCTAGCTGAGCTAAAGATTTTTAATAACTTTTAAAGTCTTTGAAGACTTTTAAAATCTTTGAAAGACTTCGACAGGCTTTTGAAATCCTTAAAATACTTTTAAAGACTTTTTCTCTCCGGCTTAAGGAGTGCGTGGTCTCTTCAGGGTGATAGATGGTCTCATACTTTGGAGAGTCACGAGTCGGCCCATCTATTAACGATATTGTGTAGTTTTTAGGTCGAGAGCTAGCAGATCCACCGACCTGTGATACTCCACGTGCGCACTTACATTCTCACATGAAGTAATCTCTAGGGGGTTAGATCTGCAAAGATCGACGCAGAACTTGTTTGCCGTCAAGTGTGGCCAAAGCGTCTGTCCCGGACATCGAAGAAACCTGTCGCAGGAGAAACAGCTAGTATGGCCGATGTTAATCTTTTATATACTCTTTTTTCCGGTACTGCGTGGGCGGTTTTCGGGCTTTAGTTCCGAGTTCATTACAGCTCATCTTGATTCACTTGGATACTGTTTGTATTATCGAGAGGTATGCAATCATCCTAAATAGTTTTGATGTGACTCTGAAGCGAAAAAGGTGGACTACAATTTTAACTTTGCGAATCAACCGCGGATTTGCTGCTGTATACGAATAAGACAATACTGGTAAAGAGCAGTAGGAACTGAGTGATTTATTGTACCGAATAATTCGAAAGAGTTACTAAAAAAAAAAAAAAAAAAAAAAAAAAGACGGGGCAGGGGATGAAAAAGAAAGGAGGGCCCGATTCGACATCCTGAAGTATCGCAGTCTGTTTTTGTGTTCCTCGTAGCCGCGGACACGTGACCTTTATGTCGAATATGAAAAAAAGAATGCCAAAATATAAAGCCCAACGACAAGTTCGCATATATGCGTACACATTATACGTACAGGACAACGTCGACGCTTGAGCCCTTTGGCCAGTGGATCGGCACGCGTGTCGGAAAGAGTCTTTGAAGAGACGAAGAAGGGCTCGGTCGCCGCGAAATAATGTCCTGTTATAAATACGCAAGACCACTTTGAGCGGCACCGCAAGTGCATGCCGTATACCGACCCACCGTACAAAACGTACCTTTCGTGCGCGCGAGTGGCGAGGATCGCGGTTAGAAGAGGGAGGGCGAACCCCGTGGTCTCGCGGCGAACGCTCGCTCATGGTGGATAACCACTCGCGCCTGACACAGTTGTCGTTCCGTGGTTTACACATACACAGATACGCACGGCAAAAGTCACCGTAAGCGTAGCGCCGAAAAGGGTACATTACGTCGAAGTAAGGAGGAGAGAAAGGGCTGGGGACTCTTACTCCGGCCGCACTCTTACTACAACAATCACATCCATAGGGGACCCACGGGCTCTCGATGCTAATCATAAATGCACGCGGTCCGCGTCATACCTGCGTACGTACCTGTACTCAATGCTTCCTCCTGTCCTTTACATCGTACGTATGCCTTTCTCCTCTCCCGCCTCGGCCCCATTGATTTTTCCCTTTCTCGCATGCAGCGCTTATACTTTCAGTCCCGAGCGGCCGAAGCAAGAGGAGGAAGAACCCCAACGGAGAGAATCGACGCATTGTCAACTAGCAATGCCGCGTCCTTTGTCGGTCGTGTCAGACACGAGAGCGAGGAAGGGGGGGGGGGGTGCCTCTGGCCAACTCCCGAGGGACGGACAATCATTCTCTCCCCTCCGACGAACCCTTCGACTCCTCTCCGGCACTCGACAGTCGCGCGCGCCCTCTACGCCCGCGCAATCGAATCGAATTAATTGGGTTCCAAGCTCCCATTGAGCCATCGCGACCGTAGGAATGGTGTTCCTCAGTCCGGAATAACGCGCCGATCCTCTATCGGCACCCTCACGCCGGGCCCGCATACTTGCACCTCTGCTTCTCCTTCCTTCCACTGGCCCCCCCTCTCGTCCTCTAATCTCGTACGACTGATCTCTCGTACTACCTAAATAGCGGATCGACAAGCCGAGCACGATTTCAGAGTTTACACCTGGGCCGTCGTCGCCGATCGTACAGGCATGCAGGTGGGTATATAAGTGACGCGCGCATTCCGAGCGTTTCTCGCACCCGCTGGACACACAGAGGAGGATCGTTATTGCTTCCTTTCTTCTTCCTGTACTTCTGTAGGTTGGGGGATCACACTTGCCTCTCGGACGACGTCTTCATTCTTTTGACACTCACTATCACAGGCGTACATTTTTGCGGTTTGATTGCGATCGATGTTGTCGTTTAACGTGGTCATTTCTTGGTTGCGTTTTACGCGAAACATTATTTTATTTTTAATTGTGCCAAAGTATGAGACATTGTTTGAGGTGGTTCAGAACCGACTCCAAAGTCAAATGCATGATTGTCAGATGGATTTTTGTTAATCACTGGAATAACTTAATCACAAAAGTTTTAGATCATAATGTTCGATTTCGAAGATTCTAATAATAATTTATTATAAATAAAAATATCATCAGCGAGGCTCATTCGTGAACCTATTTCATTCAATTAAGATGTCAATCTGTCAGAATACTGTAACTTTTTTGTGTAGTTTCGTATTTCTATCCCTGTACCAAAAGTATAAGTACTATTTTCTGTAAAGAACGTTGGAAAAAATCTGCTCTTAATAAAACGATACAGCATACATATTAAGACATAATTTTTCAACAATCTTTTTTTCGTATTTTTATGCACGAACGATATCTCAGTTTTATTTGATCCTGTCCACAATCGTTTTGGTTCAGAAGCACCTTTATCCAAGATCGGAAAACAAAATATCTTCAGAGCACGGTTTCCGGTGTGTTTACGAAACAAGTGACAATTTTCACCCCAGTGCGCCAAAGACACCCTCACAGCCTACCAGCACCGTGTCACCGAAAAACAGCCACCAAAAAGAAGCGAGAATAAAGGCAAAGAAAAAAGGAAGGAAGAAAGGACGAAAAGAGCCAAGAAGCACGCAAATTGGTAAACATGAAAATTCTTACGGTCAGAAAGAGAGCCAGCTGGAGGCCCGGGCTTGCGGCCGGCCGGTAATAAAAGCGGGCGGGTAAGCTGTAATTTGGTCTCTGCCACTCCGAGGGAGGGAGGGAGGAAGGGAGGGGGGGCTGAAATCGCCAAACGCACTGCACCGTAGTTTCTGGCTCTTCTCTCTCCTTCCCCCCACCCTCTCTTCCAAAAAGCGCAGCTTCCCGTTTAGGGCTCTCTTATATACACCGTGCCCATAACGACACTGCGTGTATATTATATACGTATACGTACCGAAACGTGCGTATGGCGCAACCCCGCGGGCGACCACTTGACTCTCGGCTTCCGAAATTTGAGGCGTGTAGTATGATACTGTATATTATAGGCCATCTGAGTACCCTCCTCAAGCCATCACACGGGCTTGGGTTTTTCTAACCAATCCGTATATAAGTGTATGCACGTAGATACCATGCTTCAGGTCAAGGAGGTTCGGGAGTAATAATAAAATGCAGAGATCACAATGATATTGATTTTTCTTGATAGTCTGGAATACGTAGAACTTATATGAATTTTTTCAATAAAATGAAAATGACATAGACTCTTATCGAACGTAACCTCGACTTATCGTTTACATGGACAAATATTATTGGAAAATGCAAAGTATTTAAAAAAAACCATACCTACGAATGAAGTATTGTTTCAAGATTCAGTGAAAAAAATTTTAAGTCATGTTATAGTGCATTTTAAACAAAGGGGGCCAAGCTGCGCGGACTGGGGGGACTCCCCGTTTCTCGCCTCGCTAAATAATACTACCGAACCTCCTTAACATAACCTCTATTGGTGCTACCAGAGGTAATAGCGTATTACAGTCGGAATCTCATAGGTGCGTTCCATGTCACTTTTTAACGAGGGGGAGGGGCACAGAAAATAACGAGCAAATAGTAAAAAAGAAACCTTGAGCCAGAACGAGAGGGGGCGATGCCCCCCCCCCCCCTCTCGGCCACTACTGCGCTGAGTTGCGCACGGTAGTCGTCGCAAGAGTGTCCTCGTGCGTAAAGTGGATACGTGTAGAGGAAGGGGGGTAGGCACTGTTACGTATACATGTAATACGCACGTATGTAAAATGTTTCCCTTTTAAGACGGACGAGCCGCCACAAACGCTGCGTCCGCCGAGAAAAGTAGAAGCCCAGCCCGACAGACTTTTCAACTCTGCGTGTACCCATGCCTCTATTCTCCGAGGGCCCTCGCACAATGACGGGGCGCTCGTTTTACTTGGCTTTGCGGTGTCGGCGGGAGGATTTTTTGATTTCCGCGCCCCATGCGGCCCACGGCAGCAGCCGAGGAAAAAGGGGAACCAGAGAAAAGAGCAAATAGTCGCCTCGCTTAGGGAAAGAATGAGAGGAGCGAAAAAAAATCGACCGTGAAAGAGGAGGGATGCGGGCATTGTGGACCCTCTGCGCCAGTCCTACCGGTGTTCGCAGT
The DNA here is from genome assembly GCA_030522625.1 of Copidosoma aretas. NCBI lineage: Eukaryota > Metazoa > Arthropoda > Insecta > Hymenoptera > Encyrtidae > Copidosoma > Copidosoma aretas. The sequence goes on from JAPYYV010015221.1 coordinate 26,599, forward strand.
GCTCCGGAGCCCCCCTTCTACTCAGCACTTTTGTGTCGTGCACATTTTAAAAGAAGCTGCAGCAGCAGCACTCAAGACAGAGAAAAGGACAGCATTGTCATTGTGCCAAGGAAGCGGGGTTTGCTAACGCAGTATAAAGGAAGAGAGAGCGTGTCCAGGAAAAAAGGGGGGGGTGGCAAGATGTCGCGCCCTTTCCTCCCGCGATTCAGAAGCGTCGGGCTTGAAAAGAGGGATTTGTAGCGTCATTTGTAGGGTGCGCGTGTATACAGGTATAGGGAGTGGTAAATGCCTGAGCCGCTCGATCCTTGAAAAGCTGGTAGCTCGCTTTAAACTGATGTTAAAGGATCATTTGGAGATTGCAGGCGCCTGAGGTGTCGGCTCCGCAGCGGCCGACTGCGGTGCGTCGCGCGTGCGGTGCGGTTGGCATCCCTTTAACGAGCCGACTACCAGGCCCGCCGAGCTGGAAAAACGATTTTCAAGAGAGTCTAGCCCCCCTTCCCTTGCCCCCCTGCTCTTGTACGCGCGCGATTGTCCACGAACAATGTGGGTACGACGAGCTTTAGTGCTGTCTATACACGCGTATATAAGCTCTGTCGAGTGTTCTGTGTGCGTGTATGCGTGGCAGGTATAGGTTTGTACCGTGTAGGCGACAATCGAAGCTAGTCCATACACCCGGCGCGTCGATTGCTTTTGTATATTATAGTAGGTCTGTGGACTGGAGGAGCGAGCGATCCCTGTATACAATCTTTGAATACGGGTACTTGTGTCCTCGTAATGTAATATCTTGTGTGTATGGACTGGCGTGTCTTTCATCCTTTGGCTTTGTCACTGCGGGTTCCCTTTCAACTTTCGAAAGTGTAGTTTGCTGTTTTGCTGTTTTTTCCGGCGCTCCCTCGAAAGCCAAACGGACCGTATTAGAGCTTTTGAATTTGAGTTCAGAAATTCTTTTTTTTGCACTTTTAATGATGGTTGGGCTTTGAGTGGGAATTTGGGGGCATTATTTATCAAATATTTGTTAATTATTCAACAAAAACTTACGGTGAACTATCATTGATTTGTTTAGCATAATATATTTCTAATATACATCTTAAAAATTTAACCATTACTCTTCTGGTTTTCCTGGAGCTCTTAATGTTGACTGTTTTATGTCTCCTAGGGCTGAAAATGAAGCTAACAACTTGTTAGGCTATATAGGGGCTCTAAATGTGTCTATTGATCATTATGGTTTTTCCAGATCTAATGTTTGATTAACTATTGTAGCTATTTGAGGTACTAAAATTATCTTTAGGCTGTTTTGAATATGCATAAATATTTTTTGGCTCATTTGAGACTTTAAATGTTACCATTAACTATTTTGAATTTTGGGGACCAGACAGAAGCTAACTATTAAATATTTTTTTTTGCCTTAAATGTAGTGATCGACTATTTTGGATATTTTATGGCTTTGATTGTTCAGCCAAATATTTTTTCTATTATAGGGCACCTAATGTCATAATGGACTTGTTTGAGCTCTCCTAGGACCTTATAATACATGTAATCATACGAGTTTTGTTCCTTTCAGTACCATTAATAAATAGTTAACAGTTGACAGTCCGCTATTTTTTCTTTCGTGCATAAAAATACGCATGAGAGATATTTTGTGGTTTATTTACTAATTTATAATTAATATTCTTTTCCAATATCTTTTCAACGATGAAAAAGTGCATAATCTTTGTGTGTAGTAGGTATTCGGTGACACCAAGTCGTTAATAATGGAGGGCTTTGGCTAGGCTCGAACAAAAGTACATGATTTTTTTCAGTTTCGATTGAAAAAGGTACTTTTTTAAGGGCGGCCAAAAATCATCTCTTGTAGTTTCACTCTAATAATTTTCAAGGAAATCCAGAATCCATCATCTTTACACACAAAAAGAGGCTCAACAATTTCTTTCATCTCACAGAAAAAATAGCAAATCGCTGACGCATTGTTTCAAAATGAATTACTTAAAACCCTCTCATAGCATAGTTTTTCTTGAGTATTTGAAACAAGTTAAAGAATTTGGGGAAATTAAACTTATACAGTACCATAGATGAAACGATTAATGACAACGACGAAAAAGAATGAAAGAAAGAAAGGAAAAAAAAAATAAGAAATTGTACGAGGGGTCGACCCATAACTTCTGCGCCCCCGCGATTCTTATCTCTCCCGAGCAACGTAACACGCAAAACACATTTCATAATTTATCGAAAACCCACGTAGGTGAGCAAACAAAGGGCCAGTCCCCCGGGAGCCCGGGTTTTCCTCAAAATAAAACGAAAATTCAATAGCCACGGCTTCCAGGAGCCCGTGTGGTCCCAACATACATCACCCGCAAGAATGGCACTTTCGTGGAAAAAGACCCGAGCGCGCGCCCTCTACTGCACTCGAGGCGGAAAATTGATCACGCGCGACGACGGTGTGAAGAAAAAAAAGGGAGCAAAGGTGCGCGGGGGCGATTCGGGCCGGCTGCATCCCCAGGATTTTACGCTTAATTGTCGCGACCACGCCGCCAGCGGGCGGTCCGTCCCCAGCAGCCGGACACCTTTGCCCGCCATTTTCCTTACCGTGCCTGCTGCTGCTGCACGTCTCTCAGTTGGGTGGTCGCCGTTGCCGCTGCGAGAGATCCTAATCGCGCAGCCTCTCGCGCGCGGAGGACGAGGCTACTTGATGGCGCTCATCTGGAGTGGCTCCCGGGGCGCACTGTTTTGGCATATTATGCTTGCGCGGCGCGCGCGTGCTCCGCGTACGTGCGTGGGTCTCATCTTCCGAGATCTCGAAAAGAAGCCGAGGAGCGCGCCCGGAATCCCCAAATAAGTAGGTGAGTGTCATCTCGGACCCGCGCGTGCGTTTATGTACACACGACACACACACAGAGAGAGAGAGAGAGAGAGAGAGAGGATGGAGATACGAATTGACGGGGGGAGACCACCCGAACGGATGTTTTTTTTTTCTACCTTTTTTTCGGCTTGGTGTACAGCACGCATACGCGTGCGCGCGATGATGGTGACAATCCGGTCTCCCACCGAACGCCTCAAGTCGAGGTAGTTTCGGAGCACGCCGCCCCCTCCTCGCATTAGCGGTGCACCCCCTCCCCTGCTTTTATTCTGGTCGCGCGTCCCTTTTTCTTGCGACTGTCCCCCTTCCTTTTTTCTCCTCTTGGCTCTGTCCCTTCTTACTTCTCGCTCGCTGCAGCACATGCCCATCTTCATACGTCTCAGGTGCTCGGGCGTGAGGGCTCGGGGAGCAGATTCCCCTCGTTTCTCGCTCGCTGCGCTCTAATGCGGCTCTTTACACCTAATATTGCATTATGCCTAGATTGCGCGTTAAGTGCCCGTAATAAATTCCGAGCCCCCCCCACCTGCCCCCCTTATTTTGTTTTTTCCTTTGTGTTCTTGTTTTTTCGTGAGGAAGAAGAGAGGCGGGGGGGGGGGGTTGCTCTGCTGCGGTAGGTATTTTACTTGCGCGTATATAGGGGCGGGAAGGGCGAGTTCACCGTAACGCGATACGCGTTCAGTCAAGACCGACCGGGCGATTCGGTTCGAAGTGGATTTCGCGATTGGAAGGGCGTCAAGTGCTGCGATGGCCGTTTCTTTGTTGTTGGGCAGATGATTAGCGTTTTCAAATGTTTTATTAGAAGCGATGATGTAGCGGACTGGATGTGTGGATCAGTTTTTTTTTTTTGGTATTTAATCGAGTATTTAATGATCTATTGATAAAAACATGATACGGGCTCGAAGAGGATAATCAAATATTAATGGAAAATAAAGTGACTATAGAATATCTATTTTAAAAATCTATGAGCGATGAGCAAAATGTTGTTCCTATAAATAAGTTCGTAGTCATACATTCTTATATTATTACATCATGACGCCGAATATTACTTGCTAGTATATCAAATATATCGTATAAAAGGGCGAAAAATAGGTTTTGTGATGCAAATAATGGTTTTTCGTAAAAACATCATATCTCAGCTATAAAATATTGGCAGCCCAGTAGTATGATTCAATATATGGTTCATCTTGTCTATTAGGTGGAAAATTTTTCAAGAAAAAAAAGATGTTTTTCCTACCTCGGGCTTTTTTGGAACCCTGGTACACACCCTGGGTAGGAAAAATAGCATTAGTAACTCGATCGTAAGGGCTTCTTTACGAACCTCGTTACGGCACGAGCCGTCGGCGACCTGGTGGTAATTCTGCCGCGGTCGAGAGCACTGGTTCGGAAATGAAAGCCTTTCCAATCTCGTACGAAAACTACTATTTCGTACGTCACATAAGGCTGACTATGATTCTGAAAAATTAGAAAACTAGATAATATTACCTTTAGTTTGAAAAATAAATAAATTCGATTTGATGCATTTTTGAATGAATGACAGAGGTTTTAATTCTTTGTCGATTAGTGGAGTATTTAAAACGTTGCTCAAATGACAATTTTGCGTACGACTGTAAAAATTAAATTTTTTTCAAGTAAAACATTGAAATATGTCTTCTTTTTTTCAATGAAGAACCCAAAATCAAGGTCCGAAGTGGATTCGTTGACCTCACCGTAGGTCGCTGCATTATTTCACATGGATTCCACCATAGCTGACTGGAATAAATTTTATGGCAATAAAACAATAACCGTACAGCTACGGTAAAAATTACGTTTGACACTCGTCTGCCTGTCACATCTTTATCGTTACTTTTACAGTGTGAGTCACTGTAACTTTTTTCCCGCGTAATAGTTTTGAAAGAAACATGTTATCCACCTCCAGTATACCAGAAAGTATTCGAGTGAACAGTCTCGCGATGGCAAAAACAGAGCACAAGTCTCTTTACAAAATTCTCGCACCCAACGCACGGGCACGCTCGCATCGACAAGGGTATAAATCGACTCATGAGTGCCTATACTTAATATACCGAGGAGCGCGTACATAGTTCCACCGTTCCGATGTACAGTCGTTCCTCTGGCCCGGTCCCGGGAGGCGAGAGATAAGGGTGCACGCGAAAAAAAAGGGACCAAACACGGGATCCCTCTCGTATTTTTAATTTTTCGCGCATTCCTCCCCCTTGTCCGCGAGCTTGCAACAAGCGAGAGACCCCTCTCTTCTCGTGTACGTATACACGCGCCCGCGAAACAACAGCGACCACGACGAGACGGCCGCTCGATTGCACCATGCACCGGCCCACACTCGAGTCTCTCTCCTTCTTTCTACCAAAAGCAGGGCTCGCCTATGTCCCTCGCCGTGTCCGGATGCGCGCGCGCCTGTACCCGTGACAAGATACTAGCTTCACGCTCAAACGGACCACACAAAGACGACCAGAGCGGCTCTCTCTCTCCTTCTATTCTCTTTCTCTCTGCGGGCTCTATGAACAGGCCCCCTCTCGAGAGGACCCCGTGCAAAACGTAAAGAAGAAAGACACTGAGAAACAGAGGGGGGGGGGGCGGGACTATGTAACGCGCACCGACCACCGCCGGCGCGACAGAGGGAGCGCCGGGGACTCGGCTGGCGTCATGATCGTTTTATTATTGTATTATGCCGCTCGAGCGGGCCCGAAAATACTTTTGACGGCCAATCGCCGATTTTTCGGGCCGGTTGCCGGTGCCTGCCGTGTGCTGTGTGCCAGAGACTTTGCGCGAGCGCCTCGTCCCGACCGGTAATCTCTTCGCTGCGCCCGTGTGGTGGACACATCCTCGTGGATTTTTTTTTTTTTTTTTTCACTCGAG
>JAPYYV010015223.1:0-18035 GCA_030522625.1 Copidosoma aretas
AAAAAATAAACAAGGAACGAGAGGGGGGAAAAAAAAGGCGGACGGCCATGCGGAGGCAGAGCGCGAGGAGCAGCGAGCCGCGTCGCAGCAGACACCGCTACTCCCGGGACGCAGCAGCTGCCGGCGTCCCGTCCGTCTACGCTGCTGCAGGTGCCGTCGACCGTATTCTCCCTCCCGCTGTCTGCACACGATGCGCGCCTCGTCCCACGACCGCTCGGTCGATCCCCGCTCGTCGCTTTCGCCCCCGTCTCCCCCCTGGTTCGAGGTTAACTCCGCGAGTCGCGTTTTTGATGGCCATCATCAATGACGGGTTTTCGCGCCCTCTCGGCAATATATATATATATATATATATATATTTTTAATACAACGTGGGAAAAAATCGTGCGCGGAAAAATTAGCGACAGCAGCGAGCGGTCGGTCGATGCGCCAGGCTGTTTGCTTTGTTTCGCGTGCAATAATTATGTGTACGAATAAATCCCGGCTGCGAGCATAATGATGATGATAATAATAATCCGTGCGATGGCTGGCATCGCATATCTTTTGCCCTACATTACACGCCGGCGCCTCTGACGGGTTTTCCGTGGGTCGACGAAATCGTGATTCTTCATCGGAAACTATACAGATGAATGGGTAAGCACTTGTGATGACGTTTTTTTTTTTTTTGTTTTTTGTTTTTTTCATTGCCGCGTATTTTTATTTTACTTCGTTGTACGAAGAAAATTAGACTTTGAATTTAAATTAGGCACGCATTAGAGCAGACAGCGTTGATCAGCGCGAGCCGGAGCGATGAATTTTTTTTCGACGCCTTTTTTGTCACGCGTCGAGGGCAGTTACAAAAACACCCGCAGCAAGTTGAAGGCTGGGGATGGCATCCAATGAGAAAAAAAAAAAAAACAAAAAATTTGAATCACCGAAAACTCCCGATTCTTCCGACCATCAGCTGCAAACGCGCTGAATCGCTAGTTTCCACGCTCTGTTCGCAACGATGTTCCTCCTGTACTACTGTACATCGGGGGCTTCCTCGCAAAATCGGCTCCCCCCGACCAACGACCGAGCAGACGTTATCGAATTGTAAACAAAAGCCATCGGAGCTAACGCATACACGTACAACATGTTACGCTCGAGTCGAATATCCGACCTCTCTCGGAGCCTCAAACACCGTTGATCTCCTCGCGAACAAAGTCCATAATCGACGGGAGAGCGTTATGCGCAAATTGTTGCAACTCTACAACGATCGACGTGAGTTGGGGGGGTGGTCTGTATTTTGGTGTCCACGTAATTCATTGAAATTCCGTAAAACCACGCACAAGCACGCACGTATATCACGTATTTTTAAAAACCTTCATCCCACACGCCGCATCATAATCACACTCACGACCGACCCGTATTGTAAAACAAAAAAAAAAAAAAAAAAAAAAAAGATCAAATCAAATTGAAGAAGAAAAAACAACCCTCGACTCTACTGTAGCGAGCTCGCGTTTGTCTGTTTCTTTTCTATGGGCGGTACGGCGACGTACAACAACGCAGGCAAGGATGGCAGCAAGGTGACGACAGTCGTGGCGACCCCCGGAGCCGGGCCCGACCGTCCCCAGGAGATCGCCTACACCGACACCAAGGTCATCGGCAACGGCAGCTTCGGCGTCGTCTACCAGGCCAGGCTGTGCGAGACCAACGAGACCGTGGCGATCAAAAAGGTCCTGCAGGACAAGCGCTTCAAGGTACCGTTTTTCTTTTTTTCCTCCTTGCCGTTTGGCTGCCCCGATACGTACAAGGCGACGGGCGCACATCCAATCATTATCCCCTTCGTCCACAGAACAGAGAACTGCAAATAATGCGACGTCTCGAGCATTGCAACATCGTCAAACTCAAGTATTTCTTCTACTCCAGTGGAGATAAGGTGAGTTCGTATTGTGTTTTGCTTGCTCGTTCGTTTATCCGTCGGTTTTCCGAAAGCATGCGCATAAGTATATACATACATATCTTACTTCTAATTCGGCTCTAGAGTTGTTGTTGTTGTTGTTGTTGTTGTTGTTATGATGATAGCTTGGATGATATATTGCGACGATGGGGAAAAATTAATTTCGACAACTCGGGTGATATAAATAATGCGTTTCAAGGCGGACTGACATTTTGTTTGGTAGCATCGTCGGCGTCGTCGTTATTGGTGCTTATTATTTTTTAACGAAGGATTATTGAGAAAATCATGCGGAAACTTTTAATATTCGAGTATGGATATGATATTTTTTAATTTACTCTTGATTGGTCGTTAAAATTGATTGCTCACACTCGAATCCTCCTCCTCCTCCTCCTCCTCCTCCTCCTCCTCCTCAAAAGTACCAGGTGAATATAGATATGTCTGTTTATTTAATGCACGTATTGTATTATTATTTATAGAACATCTTAAACGCGACTAATCCAGTTTTTCACGTGGCCGTAAGTGGAGGCGTTACCCAGTAGTTAAAATACATACAATTCCGTTGGCAGTGTTTTAGGCTTGTGTTGCTTTTTCAATGACTAAATTATTTTTTACTAAAAATAAAAAAAATAAAATACATCAAGGGTAAAATTTATCAATGAATAAAAAAAGAAGTGAAAAAAATATAATAATTTAAATTAATGCTGCTTGGCTAGTCATGTGGGACAATCTATTAACTTAGGGCTAGTGTTGGCGTCCGAGTAATTGTTGCTTTTCTAAAAAGAAAAAAAGAAAAACAAATAAATAGTACAACTTTTCTGTGATATCAAGCATTGAAAAATTAACGCATGTAATGCATGTTACGATCGGAACTAAATTTAACTGACAAACCAAGTCCAAAGTCAGATGTTTTTGAAGCCTCGAATCAACGAATGAACGCCTCAGAGACTGAGTGCATCAGAGAAAAGTTCTTGATTTAATCGTTTTCATTTTTTTTTTGTAACACAAATTTTATCAACGATATAGACACGTGCGTGTACTTTCTGTAAAATATAAAAAGACCTGCCATTAATAGCTATTTCATTGCGTGCTTGCAGAAGGACGAGGTTTATCTCAATCTAGTCCTGGAATACATCCCCGAAACCGTGTACAAAGTCACCCGTCACTACAACAAGAGTAAGATGACGATACCCATCAGTTTCATCAAGGTAATTCAAAGAGTTTGATATAAAAAAAATTTTTTCATTCAATGATGGTGCGATTGGTTTGATAAAAACAAAGCTGCTCGTTTGGATTTTAAATGTTTCTACGTATGCGCAAAATGTGTTTTGTTGAGTAGACAGCAAGAGATTTCCGTTTGTAATCGGCAATAAAAACCGGTTCTGTTGGTACAAAAATAAACCCAGCAAAGAAAGCAAGACTTCGTCCATTCAAACTTCTTTTTTTGTTTTTTTTTTCTTGCTAACAAAATATTGGGGAAAACTTTGTTTGGTGAATCATAAAAATTTCAATAAGTTACAAAAAATTATTCTGGTGCTTGCAGTTGTACATGTACCAGCTCTTCCGCTCGCTGGCGTACATCCACTCGTTAGGTATTTGCCACAGGGACATAAAGCCGCAAAATCTGCTACTCGACCCGGAAACTGGAGTTCTCAAGCTCTGCGACTTCGGATCGGCTAAGCACCTCGTCAAAGGCGAGCCAAACGTCTCTTACATATGCAGTCGCTACTACCGCGCTCCTGAGCTCATCTTCGGTGCTATTGACTACACCACGAAAATCGGTAAGATCGGGAAAGAGCAGTTTATTTTTTACTCTGTTTCGTAGTTAGTAGACAGCTGATTTAAGAGCCATTATTTTTTTATGAACCAATTAAGCTGTGGAAAAAATATGTTTTAGTGTTTAACAATTTTTCCTAGTCAAATAAAAATTTTTCCTAGTCAAATTTACAAGGAAATGTTGTAGAATAAGTTTAGGCTTTTGATAATATCCACAAAATACGTCAATTTAGTTGGTAATTGAATAATTAGTTTGTTTGCAAATTAAAAAAAATAAAATACCGCTATTTTTTATACTTTTAATGATGAATTAATTACCTTGAAAGTCTGTATATAGTTTTTACAAAAATACAACTGTTTGTTGAGAATTCCATTATTAAAAATTGATCTTCTTCAGCTTGAAGCGTTCCAAGAATAAACATTTGAAGCTCATTTTATTTTATTGTTCGTGCAAATGAATCAAGCTGTCCAAAAGTATGCATAAATGGTCCAGACAAGTTTGAGCTTATGAATCAGTCGTCACCATGAATACTAATTTTGTTTTGCAAAAACTTCTAATTTGTTTAGTATGCTAATTGAAGAATGTCATTTTGTGTAACGTAAAATATTTTGGACTTTAAGTGAATCATCAAATTATGCCCTTTTGTGGCAACTATGAATCAGCGAAATGGCAAAGATTAATGGGCCAGAAGTTTAGTACGTGTACACGCTTAATATCGTAAATACTTTGATCCGCAATCGTTCATTTACGCAATAAAATTCTTTTAACACGGTGTCTGTTTGTTATCTTAGGTATTAATTTATACCAGAAATGCAAAGAAACGTTTACAATTTCGTAATTTGAAATATTGAGTAGTAAGTCAAAAGATAAAAAAAAAGCTGCTTGTAATGAACAAATATACTGGTTTGAGTAAACATTAAAATATATTTGAGTGAGAAAATAATTATTTCGCCTCGTTTTCAGACGTGTGGAGCGCTGGTTGCGTGCTGGCAGAGCTGTTGCTCGGTCAGCCCATATTCCCTGGTGACAGTGGCGTCGATCAGCTGGTCGAGATCATCAAAGTCCTCGGTACACCGACGCGCGACCAGATCCGCGAAATGAATCCCAACTACACCGAGTTCAAATTCCCGCAAATAAAAAGTCATCCGTGGAACAAGGTAAGTTTATCAACGATATTACACAAACATAATAATGCTTTTGTTCAATAGCTCATAAGTTCATGCTAAGCTCGCACTTATTGCATTCCAGTAGAATCATTTCACTATGTGCAAAAAAATTTATTTTGAATTCGTCGATACCAAACTGATTTGAATAGCAATAATATGATGTTATGAAAATGAAATTGATTATTGTAACTTTAAACGTACGTATTGTTTTTGTGTTTGTTTCCTGAGGCACATCATGAATTTGTTTCATATGCATTTTTACATCGTTTTTGGAAAAACCATGTGATCAGTTGAGTCTTCGGGGATCGATCATAACTTATTGTTGTGGTGTAAGAGTTATGGGTACATAATATTACGAATATTAATTAATCTGCAAAAGTTTTTAATAGCACACTAATTTTTATCAGTTGACTAGAGTTTACAAGGAAAACCTCCTATCCTATCGATGATACGCGTAAGAAAATCATTATTGATGTTTGAATTATGAATCAAAGACATATCTACTCATGATTTGCAGTACATGCTTCAACGAATGAGTTTGCCAAAGTGTTCCACCAAGCACCAAAAGATTAGAGTAAGTGGCGAACAAAAAAAAAGTTTTGGAACGTGTTTACATGGCTGCCACACCTATACTACTATTCTCTACGTGTTTTTTATTTTTACTTTTTTATTTCTGTCTATACATGCTAGCTATATAACTAACAGTAATAATTATCGAGCAGCGAGCTCGTTAATTTAATCGTTATATTATCCCCCTAAAAGGATTTTTTGTGTCCAAGTAGTGATATAATTATGAAAATCTCATAATGCAGAGTTTTGGTCCGAAAAGTGGATAAGTATTCAAGTATTGAATAACAATAATCTGTCATAAGCTTATTTGTGATACGAAAACACACAGAAACGCACAAATTTTCTTTATGCATTGAAATAATGCGATATCAAGAAGCTTACTTAACTTCTACAAGCCCTATTTACTTAGTGCTTGAACGAAATTTTTCTGTGACTATTAATTAATTATGGCAGACCTAATATTACTAACCTAGTTAATCCAGTATTGAAAATAATATTTTGGATGAGTTCATCACTTACTCTGATTGTTTTGGTGCTTGTTCTCTTAGGACACGAAGACATGCGACTTTGAAGAAACAAAAGCAAAAAAAAAACAAATTCACTTAGACTCATCTACCTCATCTATAGCATGTCACATACGAGCTTTCAAGCAAATTTCAACTTCGAAATCACGTAACAAAGGCACCATCGTTTTCGCAAAGAACGCCACGTAAAAATAATATTCACAAATAAAAACCACGCCTAATGTATCACCGAATGAGTTTGATCATTTCATTTTCATAAATAAACATCACTATTAAAATAAGTCTACGCTCCCAAGATCAATAATACAGCATCGCAAGCGAACTCTCATCGTCCACCATCCATCACTTAACGTGCCAGAGCTCAAACCCCACCACCTCCGCTTCTAACGATCGAATCCCCTTTTTGCATTTTCTCCAGGTCTTCAGGCCGCGCACGCCACAGGACGCCATGGACCTGGTCGCCTGCCTGCTCGAGTACACGCCCTCGCTGCGCATGACCCCGCTGGCAGCGTGCGCCCACAAGTTTTTCGACGAGCTGCGCGAGCCGTCCACGCGGCTACCGAACGGCCGTGATCTGCCGCCCCTCTTTAACTTCACCCCGAGCGAGCTGATGATTCAGCCCCAGCTGAACTCGGTCCTCGTGCCCAAGTACATGCAGACGTCGTCAGCGGCGACGGACGGCCCGGCGGGCCAGCAGCAGCCACAGACAGGCTCCCAGGAACCTGGCACGACGTCCGAGGCGTCATCGGCCTTGGCCTCGGCGTCCACCGCCCAAGGGACCGCCGCAGCTGCCAACTCGTCCGCCGGCAACTCGTCGAGCGACAGCGCCAGCTCCACGCAGCAGCCCGGTGCCCCGCAAGTCGCCAATCCCAACCAGTCCACAATGGCTTAAGGGGTACGTTGGTTTTTTTTTTTTTTTTTTTTTTTTTTTTTTTTTTTTTTTTTTTTTTTTTTTTTTTTTTTTTTTTTTTTTTTTTTTTTTTTTTTTTTTTTTTTTCCAATTACTCAAGTCTTTTGTTTGTTCTTCCGCAGGTGCGCGCCCTCTGGAGAATCGGCTTCTTTTTCTCATCTTCCTTCCTTTCTACTGCCTGGCTCTTGTTTTATTTTGACTTTTAAGAGAAACAACCGACGACTAAAAGAGAAAGTAGAAAAAGGAAGCATAAGGACGACCACGAAACGATGCAGACTAATCACCGCGAGGGTCGGTCATAGCAAAAGAAAAAGAAACAAGTGATGAAAAAGAATCGACGAGGAAGAAGGAGAGAGAGCGAGAGATTCGTCTCGTCTTTTGAGTGCCGTTGGGCCCCGAAGCACTTTGGTTCTTGAGGCGATCGAGCGCGCGTCGTGTTAAATTGAGAATGGAGAAAATTTTATGATAAGAAATTATACAAACATGGACTCTGCATCGCCGAGGATTGACTTACACAGAAGTACGCTATATGAACGTTCTCGCTTGCGAGACAATTGCTGTTTTCCTTTCCATTCGAAAAGAAGAATATTTTAAAGGAAACGCGGAGGTTCGACGATAACGCCACGCGATACACGTCATCCATGGGATAAGTTTTTTCACACGCAAACACACACACACACACACACACACACACACACACACACACAAAAGGAAGTTTTAAATACGCAAGAGATGGGATTTGTCAAGATTTTCTTACGAAGTGATGAAAAGGGAGTAAAAGTATGCAGCCGCGTGCAAAAAGTGACGAATATATAAACTGGCCACGCGACTACATAAAATATGTACGGCGAAAGTGAAAGCGGGTTCATTGTGCGAGAGTGCATCAAGAATGAGCCTGAATATAATATAATAATCACTTTTTTTGTGGCTTTGACGACGACGACGATGACGACGATGACAGCATTGTTCGCGATTTTTAATGGTGAAATGGTGGGTTAAGAACAATAATGTGGATGCGTTGTGGATTTGATATATCCCTTCCAACGTAGGCTAAAGGTTAACAAATTAAAAAGTAAAAGAAATACAAGAAGCTTTGTGTGATTCACACGTACACATTAGCTAAAGTAATATAGTAATCGAACGATTGAGAGATAAGCTCATTGTTTACTTGCGTGTGGTCGAAGAATTTGTTTGAATTGTACATACAGAGAACGCTGCGCTCCAGCCCGGTCATTTGTATAAGGAAATCAACGTGAATTAAATTGAAAGAAAAAAAAGAAAGAAATTGAAACGTGGAAAAAAGCCCATGCAGCTAGGAATAAGAGCCACAGTGTAGTAGCAGTCGTACAAGAGATGTGTTGTTGTGTGTGTGTGCATGTACGACGAATTGTGTTATGAAACAACGGTTGAAAGAAGAAAAAAAACTCGCATACTTTATCGAAAGCCTCTATTCGCTATAAGAAAAATTATCACTTTATTCGGACGAAGATAAATGAAAAAGCGAATATAGGAGGGAGGGGGTGCGGCTTTCTTTCATTCACGCCATTGTACACTGCTTTTCTTTTTTCCTTCTAGAGACATTCAACTCCTTTCACACGCATAAACTCACGGAAACACACTCACGTCACTTCTCAGAAGCTCTAGATTCTCGAAGAGCTTGAACTCTTAATTTAAACTTATAGCGAATATAAAAGAAATATGAACATCCTTTGTTCGTCTTGCAGGACACGTGCGAGATGTGCAGCCAATTTCTCGGATTGTGTTTTTCTGAGATTCGATATTGACTTTAAATACAGGTGATCGTAATGAAGAAGCGGACGGCTGATTTGAAACGTATGAACAACGTTTGAAGCGAAATTTTTTTTATCATTCATCGTACGTGATTTTAAGGATTTTACAAAGTAATTACATCAAAACTACTTGTTACTTTTATTGCTTTTATTTTTAATGTCTAAAATAAATGTCGGCGAATCCAAAATAACAAATTGAACGTGCAGTATTTGTAAAAGTTTTGAAAGAACGATTCATGTGCACAGTTATAAATGTATCCCAAGTTATCACATACGTTGCATAATAACGTGTTTTTAATAAAAACTGATTTCCTTTGAACAATAGTCTATGGATTAATTGTGATTTTGATCTCTCTGATGGAGTTTTCACAAATGACTCTTTCACTGAACATTACAAAAATTTGTGAAGTAAAAGCAAACCAGTTTTTTGCATCTATTACAATAATTCAAATTACAATGGTGATTTTTCAAAGCAAAGCTCCAAGTACAGCTCTTGTAAAACGCGTAAGATGAATAAATAAACGTAAATTATATATACATGAAATATATGTACATACATTTCTGTAAATGTATTTGGTTTGTTATGTTATATTTGTATTGTACTAGACGAGATTATTATTCAACTGGCTTGCTTAAATGTAATAAAATTGTTTTTTTTAACTTTTATCAATCTTTTTATTAAGGATACCATAATTTTTGTAATTTCATGTTGAAGTTCATACGTAAATTCGTCCAGAGAGACCGATCAATTCGATCATCATTTTTATATTTTTATAAGATGGTACCTTGTGCAATTTTTTAAGGTTCGGCATTTTTGTCTGCTCGACAAAAAGTACGAGAATCACGAAGCTTCTGAGAAATCCTACGCATCTATATGCCTTATCTTGTAAATATAGAGGAACAAATCACTACTTATCTTAACAATGGAAAATGAAAAATTGAACCCCAAAGCAGCAGTAAGAAGCTCATATATAAAATTATGCAAAAAACATGTGAAGCATATAAAAATACACATTTTTCAAAGCAGTGCAATAAAAATTTCAACTGCCCAACGTACGCCTATACATATCACATATGCGTCGGTGGCTGTCACATCTTAACGAACTAGTAGAGTTCCTCCCTTTATGCAAGGCAATTATTATCAACCTTGTACACGAAACGAATAAATATAAATCTACTGGAGTGTATGATGGAAAGTCAAGGCTCTGCCAAAAGTATGTCGTAGATACAGCGGCTTTTCATTTTTATTTTTTTTTTTTTTTTTATTTAATAGCGTTGATAGTCGCCGTAACGTTTTACAACTATATATTTTTAAAATAACGTAAAATTATCGCTTTGACTGTAGCTATTTTTTATATTACTAAGTTAATGTGTACAATAATTTTTTGAGAGGTGTATGATTGTTGGTTTAATCCTTTCATATTTTAAAACTGATTGTGCTCTCGTTAAGAGAGGTATGTCATAAAATATGATTCAGTTTTGATAAAGTAAATTTGTGGTTCTCTTACGTATCTCTGGAGCAATCTCTCTTTGTATATTATATTATAAAAAAAAATTATTGTACCGCTTAAGAGATGTTTTAATGCTCGTTACGATAACCAATGGCTTTATTGGTTGCATAGGCAAAAATTGTTCGTTTGTATTATATAAAAAATCAATTTGAAAATAGTAAAATAAAGAATGTACAATGTATTTTTAATCAACTTTGTCTATATCAAAGTAATCGTAAATGCAATTTACCTTATATGAATTTGATTTATTTTACGCGATGGCATCGAAAAGAGAATGTTTATACGTAAAGAAAAAGTTCTGCAAGCTCCGGAAGGTTGGGCTTTTTTCTGACACTCACAGTGCGTGCACGAACTTTGTGTTTACAACTGATGAAATAAAACACGTTTTCTTGATTATAATTTTTTTTTTTTTCTATAAATAATTATCTTCACGATTTGATGGATTTGTATGTACGTTTAATTCATGGCTGAATCGACAAAAGTAAATATATGTATGTATAGTAGCGCAATCGATTGACGGCGTGTCGTCTTTATTTGAGTTTTTCCGATTGAAAAAAAAAAAAAGTTGGATAAATCACAAGATAAGCGACATTTTGTTGATTTCTCTATCACATATTAGAAAAAATAAATACCCACGCTATGTAAGAAAAGTAAATATAAACAGAAAGATTGAATGAAAGTTGAGAAACGAGAAAAAAACAGCAATCGAGTATACGTTTTTGTGTGCGTGTAAGTGTGCAAGTTAATGTTAGCAAAAGAAAGAATTGAATAATGAATAAATACAAAAATAAAATAAATTGTTGATCGTATGCGACAACCTATCCGTATCAACACATCTATATTAATGAGATATAAATAAAGTCGTATATAAAATGAATGAAAAATGATTCTTGATTCGTGTCTTCTCTCCACCTTCAAGTGTGCGTGTGTGTTTCTAGAAAAATTTTCTATAGTGAACATAGATGAAGCAAAAACAGCCTGAGATCTCCCGTAGCGTTAATCCAGCTACTGATAAATTAATGGATTTTATAAAGCTCGCGTCCTTATTTATGTGTAAAAAGGATACAGTGAGAATATGAATTTTAAAATAATTAAGAAAAAGTAAACAGCGTAGTTTCGAAAAAAATTTTATTCAAGGACTTTTATTTTATTTTTTTATTTTTGCAAAATTTCGCTAACTACAGTTTTAACAAACTCTTGGTATAGGCGCGTTTTCTCTCAAAATTTTATGATAGTGTGCTACAAAAATAATTAAAAGCATTTTTCCTCAGGATTTTCATCGATATATTTAGGTTTGTTTTTCATTTACAGATAGTATCGAAATAAATTCAAAGAAAAAAGAAATGAGCAAATTGCGAAAAAAAATATAATTAGAGTAGAAGCTACGCATATTGTCGATGTATATATTTAGGATTATATATTATATGTTTTAGTTATAAGTCAGCGAATCCGTGTAAAATACTGAAAGTTGAAAATCATATACATATATAAAATATGTATAAACATAAATGATTACAAATAAAACTAAAGTTAATTTTAACAATTAAGAAACTAGTAATATGAATAATAATAATTAATGGGGATGAGTTGTGTGATAAAACAGTGCCGCAGTTGCTGCTGTTTTTTTTCGTGAATAAAAGAAGTATCAAACGATAGAAAATTGCCATTTTTCTAACATCCATCAGCCAATTCCTTCATTTTTTCTCTAAAAACTTAAGTTTTCGAAAATTGTCCCTATTTTTTCCATATGAAAAAACATAAATTTTATTATGTAGAAGTTTTGTGTTTTGGTACCTATTTTTCATAATATTCTAGTGACTGAAACTTTTTTTGTATACATATATTGTAAACGCAACTCACCAGTGTATATACTACAAGATGTAGAAGTGCGGTAAAAATTTATACCAACATACTACGCATTATGGAATATTCTGTAAATAATTGAGAAATCAAGTGGATAATCCATGGAGTTTTGTAAATATCTTTTTTTGAAGTGTATCCTTTGGATAATAAACTAATTGGTTAATTTTTATATAATACTTATGTTAAGCAATATTTTAAAAATTTTGATTGACAATGAAAAATTAATCGGAACTGTATTTTTCAAGATTGCTTAGTAATCGGGTTTCACATAAATAACTACATGCACCAGCAATTAAAAAGTTTCCGACGTTAATCCAAAGTAAAAGATTGATAAAAAAAAAGGATGTATACAATCATCCACAAAATAATGGGTAATTAGTTTAATGGACGCATAAAATGAAGCGTAGAATAATAGTATGATGAAATAGTATGACAAAATTTTTAGCACATAAGTGTGCTGTGTATACGGTATATGTACGGGTTTTGCGCAGACTTGGCAAGAGACAAGCTTGCGGGCATAATACACATAATTTGTAGATAAATGACAAAAATTCAATAATTCAGATTATTGAATGAAAAAAAAATTAGATATTTAAACCACCAAGCAAACGAGCCCAAAAAAATCCAATATTTTAGGGAAATCACTGCACATATTGTGATGGTGATACGTCGATTAACATGAAAATAGAAAAATATATAGTACATGGACGAAAAAATCAAAACCATGAAGTGGTCGAGTCTTGATAGATATTTTTTTTGTCTGCATCGTTTTCTCTTTTTTCGGTCATTTCATGTCGGTATCTATTTCTCTGTCCTTAAATTTTTTTTTGACAAAAATAAACATGACATTTCATCTCATCGTATCTCCCTTATAGTTTCTTTATTTATTTATTCTTGTACAAATTATTAAAATACACGAGAATTGGGATTAAAGAAATTTTCATCTCAAATTTTGCAAATGCAAATCTAATACACATTTTTTACGTAAGATAACATAAATTATTAAAAATGTTTCTCGCTTGTTTCTCGACTTCCATAGAAAATAATCAGTCAGAATTGTTGTGAAAATAAAAAAAAGCTGTTGAATAAAGTCTATCAATCTGAAAATATATTCTAATGCATTAAAAGAAGCCTATCATAATAACACGACTAAAACACTATATTGCGTATTTATCGTCAAACAAAGAGAAATATAGCTCTCTCTTGGATTAGAATTTGTTTTTTCAATTCAACGCTGGACTTTCTGTTGAGCATCTTGAATAGTAAAATGTATATTTCAGTTGATGTCGAATAGTTTGTTAAATATGCGATGCTCAACATCAAATATTAAAAAAACAAAACACTTAGTGCCCAGCCTTCGAATATAGTACGTGTAAGAATTATCGTCTAACTCTGACACGACTAAAAATTTTCGTAAGATTTTTATAGTCACTTTAATAGCGATTGTTTTGCCGTATTATATAAATATGGAGAAAAAAAAAAAAAAAAAAAAAAAAGTGAAAGTCGATGATATTATGTATGTAATAATTAAATTGTTAGGTTCTTTCAGTTAAATAGAAAAAATACACGAACTTTTCTTACTCGGTGTGCTGTATATAAAATTAAGAGTTAATGAATAAAAAAAAAAAGAGTGGATCACTTGAGGCAAAAAATCGAGTTTAATTTTATCTACTCTCACATTAAGAAAAGAAAAAAAATGCGTGACAAGAGCGAATAACATATTTGCAGCAGCGTACAGACAATTATTGTAAAACTGCGACGAATTTGTTTATACAAGTACCAAATGAATGATGGACGGAAGAGAAAAAAATAAAATGAGTCGGAGTGTATAATAATATATACGTGCGAGAGTCAGCAGCAAAAAATGACATAGACAAAGGAAAAAATATCGCATCATTATAAATATATATTGATACAGCAACAATATTTGTAGCATATAAGATACTATTGAATGTGTTATGAAAACGCGAGAATCAATCGTGACCCGGCGCGGGTCGCATTACTATTACTGTACATTTTATGGTTTATTTAACAATAAATAGTAACAGTAACGTTAGTTTCAATCTTAAAATTTGTTTCTGCGAATCCTAATGTACTGTTTATTTGTTATTCATCTTGATAAATCATGTTGCATGGTTTTATTTTGTAAGATAATTTTTGAGAAAAAAAGTATTGCACTTCGAACTTTTAACGTAAATTGTAAGGAAATGAAATAATAACTAAAAGAACATAAATGTTATCATTAAAAAAAAAATAGTAATAATAATGCACGAACATCACAAATCGCTGAAGTCATCAATAATCATTGCAGCACGTACGACTCATAAAGTTACACATCTCACTTATGCAAACAATCCATTCACTCTTTTTACCCTGTTGAAAAAAATAAAAACTACGTTGCGTGTCGTTTTTTTTTTTTTATTTTTTTATTTTTTTTATTTTACAAATAATAATAATAAAACTGTAATGAACATTGTTCGTCAGCCCAGCAAGACTTTGCGGATCATGGCACCGCTGACTTCCTCCTCGTCGCCTTCGCGAGGTCCTATGCACTTGCTGCTACAGAGGTACTGTAAAAGCGGTAGCCTGTATTTGCCGCAGAAATCGACGAATTTCACGTGCTCGACTCTGTTGTCGAAGAAAACACCTAGTGCGGGAAGCATCGAAATAAAATATCGTTGTCAATCGAACATTTTTGTTTCGCAACGTCTATAAAACTTTTCACACGTCATCGCACTCATCACCTCGTTATAATTCCTTCTCTCGATACCGGTCTGAACTTTGATTATCGATCAATCACCCGATATTAAGATGCAATCGCTGCACTTGCGACGATAGTGATGGAACAAAAAATCATGGATCTTTCGAACAACTCACCTTTGCACAGACTGTTGACGCAACTGTTGGCGCTGTTCAAGTAGTCCACCAAATTCCTCGGCAATTCCTCGGCTCTGTAGGATATTTCGTTGGTCTTGATCACGCGAGCCGCCAACTCCAGGAGCGACGGTGTATTGTGCGTCATGTCCGAGACGAATCTGACGACCAGTGGATTGTCTCTCAGAGACAGCTGAAAAAAGAAATTTCACGTGAAACCGAACTTCTTGAGAAAAATCAATTATTCGCGTCCGTTACCTCGGTCAAACACCTAAGAGTAATGATCTCGGTCGGCAGCGTCCTCAGGCGATTTTTGTGCAACTGCAGGGTCTTTAAATTTTTCAGATTGGCTATCGAGCTCGGCAGACTTTCCAGCATGTTGTCGCAGAGTATGAGAGCTTGAAGGGCCGTCAGTTGGCCCAGCGTCGACGGCACGTCGGTCAGTCTGTTGCCACCCATTGACAGTACCTGTAAACTAGACGATACATAAAAGTTACAGCGAATATCAGCTTCATTGTTCAATGACATTATTACTGTTATTATTCATACGATTCAGTGATGAAAAAAAAAAAAGTGTTATGTCGCGCTCTCGTGTCGTTCGGAGTTGTGTCAAAGAAAGAGCTTTTTCATTTTCTGGAGACAACTTTTAGCGTAAGATCCGAAAGGTCAAAAAAAAGTTGATCTTTTATTAGACTCGTGAATAGCACAACAGTACTGCTATACTTTGAAATTTGAGAAAAAAAATTATCTCAATCAGTTGCATAGTCAATCGAAATCTGTATAAGTTGCTTCTTCAATAAAAAACTGAATGTACTGTTTCTTTTATCCAATCATCAATCTTCAATGAACTTCTTCGAACGGCACGAGCATACAAAATTTATGTCATCGTAATTTAAACTTCCCCGCCAAATCGCTGAGGGGACTCGCGATGACGTCATGACGACGACGTTAGTGCGTAGTTGTAAGTTCAACCGCTAGGCGTCTGAGAGCGAAATCTAGCCTAACCGCTAGATAGAAAATATAGTGTTGACCATATAAGGCTGCCAGAAGACGGACCTAGTTACTCTGGTTTCCCTTCATAACACGCATAAATCTTTCGCCTTTTACTAAAGATTTCCGTGGAGGGGAACACTTGATGAGTCTAAAGACCAATTTTTTAGTCAATACGAGTGGGCAAGCGAATACGGGGTTCCTCTACCGTTCTGATAACAAATTTCGTTCATCGGCCGCACTTGCTAATGTAAGCGTCGCTGTACTTGTAGAGTTTGAAAATTGAGATCTATTAATTAAAAGTCCGTCCGTATAAGCTCTCGTGTACCGATAACACACTGATACTTAGTCGCATTAATAATATATTATAATAATGCTATGTATTTATTGCACAATTGATCGAGAGTCGCTGCATGCCATAATTATTCATTCAACGTTCCTCATACTAGCCGTTCAATCGATAGCACTTCAAACATTGGTCAAGTGAAATCGTGTCAGTGATAGGCACCAGCAAACTGTGCGCAGAATGAAGAAAAAAAGAAACCGCACCGAAGCTCACCGTTGCATCTTCCAGACGTCCTTGGTGATCCCGCCGATGAGATTGCCCCCGAGGTGCAAGTACCTCAGTCCCGGCAGGTCGAGCAGCTGCTCGGGAAACTCGGTCAGCCTGTTGCCGCTCAGATTGCACTCGACCAGGCCCGGCAGGCCCGCGAGGCTCTTGGGCAGCGCGTCGTTGGCCAGAGCGTTGTTCTTGGCCGACAGGCTGACCAGCTGCGGCCCGAGCTCGCCGACAAAGTCGGACAGGCGCTGCAGGCCGCAGCTCGACAGATCGAGGCTCGTCAGGCCGGGAAAGCGCGCCAGACTGTCGGGCAGGCGGGCCAGTCTATTCTGGTGCAGGAGTATCGTGTCGATGCGCTCGGGCGCGGGGACGCAGACGAAGTGCTCGTGCAGGTCGGCCGAGTCGAGGCCCAGGTGGGAGAGGTCGAGCGTACGGCCGGCGGAGTCGGAGTCGCTCGAGTCCGAGGTGTAGCTCGCCTCCATCGTGCGGCGGTCTGGGAATTAAGTGTATAAGGCACGCGTGTGTATGCACCCTCTCTGTGGCTCGGATATCGCGTACTTCGATGATCGAAATGGCTTTATAGAGACTGACCGTCACTGCATCACTTGCCGAATCGAAAAGTTGTCTTTCCGTCGTATTTTTGTATGGTCGGTAAGCGATGTGACGGTCAATCTTAGAATCTATTAGAACTATAGAAGCACGTGATCAGACCCCGGGTGGCGAGCGTCTGTCGGGAAGATCGGTAGACGCGATTTACCGGGAATAATCTTATCGCGCGATTTTTATTGTCTGCCGCGAGCGGGCGGGCGGTGGTTTTTCGGGTGACGCTTTTGCCCTGTTACGCGTGTATTGGATAATGTTGCGTTGAAAAATTTTCGTACATTTACACAATTGAACGAATAAAACGCGATCCAGTTTTGGAGAAAAGCCCGCGTGAAAAAAAAAAGTCTTACCGCTGCTCATCGGATAACGATTTATGGCTCGACTTTATCTCGGGCCAGTTAGGACGATGCAGTTATTTCACGTACAAAGGAGATTCAATTTATATTTTTATCGGAGCGCCAACGGTGCGTACATCTGTCATTGTATACAATGCATTATGATCGTTGCTCTGATATTTATTATTTTTAGATAAGATCGCGTGATCAAAAGGATCAATCATCAAGCACTGGATACGCGAGTTTTACGAAGCAGACGGAGAACAATAATAATAACAACAACAACAGTGCGGGCGCAGTTTACTCATCGGAAATTCAACTTTCAGTTTTATCGCTGCGATCCGCGGATTTTTATCGCGAATCGTGAATGATCGGCCGATTCCGATGGGCTGCCCCGGCTGTACTTTATTGTACAAACTCTATCCGCGATTGCAAAAGTTTGAGCAACCATTCGCATAAATCGTTATTACAATTTTCTACCGATCGTCGCGAACAAAGTTGAAACACGCTGCACAGTGTGCGGTGGAAAAACAAATTTCACGATAACACGAGCTCATAATGTTCTAAACGTCGTTCAAACCGGCGTCATTAAAAATTCAGATCTGATATGTACGTATGATACGAGACAGTGGGGGGGGGGGGGGGGGG
>JAPYYV010015224.1:0-43652 GCA_030522625.1 Copidosoma aretas
GTACTTTTCTCCCTAGGGAGCAAAGTAATCGGCGGGAGAAAAGTGCGTCGCGGGAGAAAAGTCGCACTTTGCTCCCTAGATACGAAATATACTATTTTGGGACGACCCTCGTTGCATAAAAGAGCCCCCGCAAATAATTTTGACACAACATCAAAATGCTGCTGGCTAAAAGACTGTCCCTCTAGAGAGCATGCGAGAAGAGGCACATAAACCTAAAAATATATACATACATACAGCGGCAACCAACTCCAGGCATATGTCCATGCACGATCGGCCGAACTAGTGATCTTATAATGATTATAAGATCACTAAACGAAGCTAGAGATAGAGAGAGAAAGAACAATCCAGTGCTTTCGGCTTCTCTCCATTCTCACTTCCTTCCTCGTTCCTCCAGGGCAGGTTCATCAGCACCCTCGGCGTGACGATAATGGTGACTGTTGTTCGTCCTATCGCCTCTCTCCGAACCTTCGTCGTCAGCCCGGGAGTTTTCGTCCACCAGCTCCCAGGTGTTTGGTTCTTTCGGCTCGCCTCCGCTCTCCTTCCCACCAATCGCCCTGTGCAGTAAATGCACGGTGAGCCCATAACCTGTCAATCATTTATTTAAATTGTCTGAAAAAATACAGTCGGAGTATTTAAAAATTAAACCTGAAAAATTCGTTTCGTGTTTGAGAACCTCCCGCGGTATCAACTTTAGAACGGAAGAGATTATGCCTCCAACGGAATCATAACGTATTCTACAGTATTAAATTAATTCCTGATTTTTATGATTCTTGAATTTTTCCATACATGCATGGAAGTCAAATTTAATCATACTCTGGGTGCATATTTTACTTTCGCATACATCAAATTTTAATATATGTATTCAATTTCATCATGGATATGAAAGCCAGTGATAAGAAACATAAACGTAGCTAAAAACTAATCTCACGAGTCGGAATATGATAAGAAAAACGATAATTTATCATTTTTACAGAGTGTCGAAAGAATTTATCGTCTGCCTGTTTATTTTTATTAGACGAAAAATTATGATGCAGTAAAAAATCGCATGATAATACATTTAATTAAAAGTACATTAAGAAAATAACGGAATATCATACATGTCTATCCAAACATTGTTTTATAGCCTAAATTCCTCCTAAAATTAAAATTCCGATCGATACTTCAAACGTTGTGAAAATCAAAATTGACCAGTAAAAAATATTTTTTAAGGTGCGATTAGATAAAAATAGCGTGATGATAATTTCTTATCATTTACGCGACTGTTCGGTTTTTCGCAAAAATTCAGACTTGTTTCGAAGTCGGTAGAATGCTTTAGTATAATATTTGCTGAAAAATATGGAAAACGTCAAAATATTTGGATATCAAAGTTTTCGTTTGGAAAGTGGAAAACAGTACTGCCTACATGTATTAAAATAAACAAACGAGGGAATTCCGAATTAAGAAACTCAGTAATCAGATGTGAAGTACAGAACTAACACGTGTTCTCAAACATTATAGATTTTGATTACGGATGATAAGGGTGATTGTTTTTGCAAACATACCAACAGGAATTTCCGATACACACCATTAAAATATAATTCTAACGCATATGATTGTCTTATTTTAATATGCGTCTTTAAATTGAAAGCTATGAATTTATAGTGTCACACTGCATCATATGTTTATTCCACCCGCAACGAGTGACGCACGAAAAATTTATTAAATTGCGTAAACAAAGAATCATTAAATGCTATCAACAATGAGGAAACATTGATTACTCTTTCCAGAGATTTCGCTTCTCACTATAAGTTTCGTTTTCTTTTTATACGGAATCGAAAATGATTAAGCTGTCGAATGAACTTGCTATTATGATTCACAAATATTCTGATTACCTTTATCAGGACATAATTTATTCCAAATCGCAAATAAATTTTCTTATCCCTCATAACCGACCCATTTTTATATAACTCTTATTATTGAGAGAGATTCATAATTTTTTAATGAGTATACATGAAAATAATTTCAATTGAACATTAATATTTAAATGAGCTAAACATTTTTTTTGTAGTAAGCTTCAAAAGACATTTAATGACACAAAATTTTCAGGAAAATTTCACAAAAAATAAGCGTACAAGAGATAACTGTTAAGTGTTGTACAGCAATTTAGGAATTTTACGCATTTCGATATCTGTTAATATTCAAAAAACTATAAAACTAATCAAATTCACAACATTTCTTGGAACTTGTTTGCTTCTATCTCAACCACATCAGCATTAGCATGAGCAGTAACTAAAAGTCCCTATCAAAATGAAAAATTTCGAAATTTCACGAAACCAGACGTGTCCTCCCGAAAATGAGCGAACCATCTCTATACACGGGTGGAAGACATTATATAAAAGCGCAGTACTCGGCGCTTAATGCGGAGCTATGCACTAGTATAGACGACACGCAAGCTGCTAAAGTAGAGAAAGAGAGGAGGGTTTGGCAAAAGCCGGCTCGATAAAATCTCCATAATGGCTGTATTCGCGCGTGTACTCGGAATTATACCACGGCTCCCGAAAACCAGCGCAGCCAGGGAGACCTGGACACGGTCATTACGTAATTATGCCGAGTCCAGCTTGGCTTGATGTGTCGGCCAAATAACCGTGAAAACTCACGACGATATGATGCGGAATATATGATGTTATGCATCTCTACGTCATCGTCGAGATAAATCAAAGTTTCGAGTGATCGTGTTTCTATGAAGCTGCACCAATATAATTGTTATCAAACAACTCTTTTGCATACTTCTCTGCAAGAAAATAACAAACAAAATTTTGACGACTTGAAACGCGACGTCTTTATTGTGTTACGAAAACAGAAAAATTTTATTTTTAATTTTTTTTAGAAAAATGTAAAAACCGGACAAGAACAGGGAGCACTTGTAGTTTTCATTAATTGATGCGGGTGTTTACTAGAATGATGTCATTCGGAAATTACGAACACATGTCGCTTCAAAAGATCCTGACGTTCAGTTATTTCCCAAACCATTCACACGGAAAAAAACAAGAATGATCAACTCTCCATTAAATCACTCAAGCAGTAAACATGATACGAATATGAAGATAATAAATATTGGTAACGTTTGCCACGACTTCCAGTTGAGCAGTGCCGTTGCAGCAAGTAGAAGTGATACTGTAGAAGTTAACAAGTGAAAATGGCGTGGAGCCCAGGGAATTTTACAAATTGTAATGCGGATCCATCGAGCAGTTCTTGTCGACCAGAATTTCTCGCATTTATATCGTTTCTAGTGCAGTATATGTCACATTCATACGACAAACTTTATAGTGACGAACGACAAAAATTAAATAACCAAGAAACATCAGTCGACGAGTATGATTTTATAATTGTCGGCGCTGGTAGTGCAGGTTGCGTTCTTGCTAATAGATTAACCGAAATAGAAAACTGGAAGGTGAGAAAATAATAATTTATTTAAACCCAATGAACAATTAATTGTAGTCTACATCAAAAAAGCATCAATATTTTATTTTTTTCTAAAGGTACTATTACTAGAAGCAGGAGACGAAGAACCGCTAATTGCTAATGTTCCTGCAGCAGTGGGTATTACTTGGAGCAGTTCTATCGATTGGGCGTACCAAACACAACCCGAACGCTACACTTGTGCTGATCAGAAGAATAATAGATGTGTTTGGCCAAGAGGAAAAGTCATGGGTGGAAGTAGTAGCATCAATGGCATGTGGTATGTCCGTGGCGTTCGACAAGACTATACCAAACAAGAAGATCTTCGTGATGCTGAAGTAAGTACTGATCAATACTATAATGACTAATACTTATGATGATGAGATATTTTTAAAGTTTAATCGCTGTATAATCTTATCGTAGTACTTAGCCAAATATTCAGATAATTATGGTAAAGGCGGACCTTTGGCTGTAGATACATTCTCATACAAAGATAAGTACAACCGGATTCTAAAGAAGGCGTTCAGTGAAATAGGATTAGGAGAGACCGACTACAATTCAGGATCCAGTATTATTGGCACAGGTGATATATTGTTTACGAATAATCACGGAGCCCGACATAGTGCCAACAGCGCGTACATAAGACCTATACGTGGAAAAAGAAATAATCTCACAATAAGATCGAACAGTATAGTCACAAAGATAGTTATTGATAAAAAAACAAGAAGAGCTACACATGTGGAGTACGTTAATTCAAAGACAAAAAAAATGGGAAGAGCTTTTGCCAACAAAGAGATTATCATCTCTGCAGGAGTCATTGAATCGCCTAAACTGCTCTTGTTATCAGGTATAGGGGCAGCAAATGAACTTCGTGAAGCAAATATTGAGATCGTTCATGAGCTGCCTGGCGTTGGAAAGAATCTCCATGATCACCCCGATATTACTACAGTCCAAATTAATCTTGACGATGAACAAGCAATTTACAGTACTAGACAAAACATGGAAAACGATTTTGTTAATTGGATGAGTACTCATGGAGGTCCATTAGCAAGTCGTGGATTTTTGAGTACTGTAACGTACTATCAAACACCGTACGAAACTACCCCAGGAGTTCCTGACATTCAAATTACTTCCCATGGTTTTCCAGTAAACCAATCAAACAATCAAATTATACCATTCGTTCCAAGCTCCTACTATAATCAACTTCAATTGATATTATCTCTGTTGAATCCAAAGAGCCGAGGAGAAATAAAATTAAATGTCACTGATCCTATATGGAGTCCACCACTAATTTATGCTAACTATTATAAAGATCCTCGTGATATTGAGTCTGTTATAGCTGGAATGAAAATTTTAAGAAACGTTTTGAAAACTAAGACTTTCAAATCAAGAGGATTCAAAGAACGTATATTTGACGAATGTAAGCACTACAAACTTCATAGTCGAAAGTACGACCTTTGTATCATCAAATACCATACAGCGACCGGATATCATCCAGTGGGAACTTGTAAAATGGGACCAACAAGTGATCCTATGGCTGTAGTTGACTCAGAATTGAAAGTTCATGGCCTTCATGGTTTGAGAGTGATTGACGCCTCAATAATGCCGATTCTAATAAGGGGGAATACAAATGCACCGTCTATTATGATTGGCGAAAAATTGAGCGATGTGATAAAAAGTGTGTGGACTTGAAAAAAATTCAATCATTGGTTAATTCGAAATCTAAAAATGTAAAAATCTGAGTATAATGTATTTTGACAGATAAATAAATTAATAAATTTTTATAAAACCGTTTGTATTTATATTATGGTTTAAGGCTACTGTACATATTGACATTTTAAACTTTTGGAAATTCTCAAATAATTTTACACAAGATACTTATCTTTATTTATAATACAAAATAATTAATTGTTTATAATTTTTTTCCACGTATTCCCAGCTCTATTTGTCATGTTACAAGTAATTGACTAAATTTAAATGGAAAAATTCTATCGCACGGAGGAAATCAATTTTCTGTCTTCCATATTTTGGAAGTACATACCACTTAAGGTGTATTGTAATGATTTTATTGAGTGATATTTAGGAGGTGTGTTTTTTTCCGCAATTGTACAAACTCCTAGAATTTTCAACTTAATTCAATGTAAAGTCACTTGAATAAATTTATGAACGAATTTTTAAATAACAATCGGATTAAGAATAAAGGTTAAAGTCAAATGCAAAAAATGAATTAAAAGTAATCGAGAATTTTTCAGCGGTGATAAGAATCGACAAAAAAATCTGGACTAAACCGAAATATTTTGAGAAAAACATGAGATTCTACTGATTACTTACATACACACAAACACACACGCACACACACACACACACACACACACACACACACACACCTACGAACAATATTGTCAGAATATGTACTTCGATTCCAAGATTTGGAAAACATGTTGATGGTATGTTCTGTCGAAATATAATTTTAGCTTAATACAAAGCTGTCTGTTTTAAAAAAGCAAAACAAAAGTGCGTCTTGTAAGATCTTTTATCATTGTTTATTGATAACATCCATCAAGAAAGATTTAAAAGGAAGTTTATAACGCTCGATAAATTTTGTTTAAACAATATCGAGTACTACTAAACGACGAAACATCAGAGGAAAAACATTATTTCAACTGTAGTTCGCCCAATTACTTATAACAATTTCTTTTTCAGTGGATCAAAAATAATGGACTGGAATCCTGCAAAAATAACAAACTGCACAGTATATTCGTCAGAAAATGTTTGTCGACCGGATGTGCTAGCATTCATATCACTTTTAATGCAGTATATGGGATATTCTTATGATCGGCTCTATACAAACAAAGAAAAAAAATCAGAAGATAAAGAAAAGACTATTGAAGAGTATGATTTTATTATCGTTGGAGCTGGTAGCGCAGGATGTGTTCTTGCAAACAGATTGACCGAAGTGGATAACTGGAAGGTGAAAAAGCTCCATTACATATTTTAAATATTGACTGATTTGAGACGAATTAATCTTATTTTTGTTGAATTTCAAGGTATTATTATTAGAAGCTGGCGATGAAGCACCTGTTATTACTGATATTCCTGCAGTTGTAATGCTACTTAAAGGTAGTCCTATTGATTGGGCGTACAAGATTCAACCAGAACAGTCTGCCTGTTCTAGTCAAGAAAACAGTTCATGTGCTTGGCCAAGAGGAAAAGTTATGGGTGGTAGCAGTACTATAAATTCCATGTGGTATGTCCGTGGCGTTAGACAAGATTATGACGGTTGGGCTGAATTGGGAAATCCAGGATGGAGTTACGAAGATGTATTTCCTTACTTCATGAAACAAGAAAATGTTCGCGATCCTGAAGTGAGTAATGTTTATTATTGATAGACACGTTCGATGAATGCTATGCAAAAATTGAAGTGATTAAATTTTTATTAAAACTTATTGTCTTAGCTTTTAGCGAAATATCCAGACAATTATGGTACGCAAGGGATGTTAGCTGTTGATAGGTACCCATATAAAGACAAGAATGACGGCTTACTTCTAACTGCGTTCAAAGAAATGGGACTAGGTGAAATAGACAACAATTCAAATTCCAGTGTCATTGGTACAGCTTATTTACGATTTACAAATAAATATGGAGCTCGACACAGTGTTAACAGTGCATACATAAGACCCATTCGCGGAAAAAGGCAAAATCTATCAATAAGATCAAATAGTTTAGTTACAAAAGTACTTATTGACGGAAAAACAAAAAAAGCTACACAAATCGAGTATGTTGATTTGAAAACAAAGCAAGTGAGAACAGTCGTGGCAAAGAAAGAGATTATCATTTCTGCAGGAGCCATTGAATCACCTAAGCTGCTCATGTTATCGGGTATAGGTGCAGCAAATGAACTTCTCGAAGCGAATATTAAAATAGTTCATGAGTTGCCTGGCGTAGGAAAGAATTTGCAAGATCACCCGAACGTTATGACGATCAAAGTTGATTTCGATAATGGAACGGCTGTCTATAGTACTAGAAATAGTATGAAAAATGATTTCGCTTATTGGATGAGTACTCATGTTGGGCCACTATCAGCTCAAGGATTTACAAGTACTGTAACGTATTATCAAACACGATACGAAACTACCCCAGGAGTACCTGATATTCAAATTGCTTCTGCAGGTATATTAACTGATCAGTACAACAATAAAGTCATACCCTATACTCCAAGCGCCTATTACAACCAACTCATACTAGTGACAACGCTATTGAACCCTAAAAGCCGAGGGCACTTAAAACTAAACAAAACCGATCCCATATGGAGTCAACCAATAATTTATGCTAATTATTATGAGGATCCTCGTGATATTGAGTCTGTTATAGCTGGAATGAGAATTTTAAGAAACGTTTTAAAAACTAAGACATTTAAATCGAGAGGATTCAAAGAACGTATATTCGACGAATGTAAACACTACAAACTTCACAGTCGAAAGAACGACCTTTGCATTATCAAATACCATACAGACACAGGGTATCATCCAGTGGGAACTTGCAAAATGGGACCAAAAAGTGATCCTATGGCTGTAGTTGACTCGGAATTAAAAGTTTATGGCATTGAAGGCTTAAGAGTGATTGACGCCTCGATAATGCCCATTTTAATTCGAGGAAATACAAACGCACCAACTATCATGATTGCTGAGAAATTGAGTGATTTGATAAAACAAAAATGGATTTAAAATGAAACTTCTTTATTGAGTTGATAACCCAGTTGTTGTGGGCACTTAAGTGGCATTTAATTATACAGACAACAACCAAAATTAATATTCACATTTAGCAAATTATCCTTATAATCTAGAATAGCCAAATAATATGATAATAAATCTCATGTTACATATATTATAATCAGTGAAGTAAAATTTTATTTAAATTGAGATGTATCAATATTTTATTAAGTCAGTAATTGAATGACACTACTATGAAGTAAGTTTACCATCAGAAACTTGAATTTGATTAAGAAAACTTCGCCGAATATATTAAAATAAATCAGGATTTGCAATATATTATCAATATTATACACCCATGATAACTATGTTTTTCAACATTAGCACACAAATACATGTAAGACAGTACACACAGTCAATACGTAATTGCCTTAACTTTAAATCTGTCGGTACATAGCAACCTATTTCATACGTAAGCACGCATGTGTGCTCACCTAACTGTTCTGTATAGCACTTTTGTCTGAATTAAGTTGAACATATGGAATAGGATTATTAAGTATTTATCATCAAAATCAACTCTTAAAATATGAAAAAGTCAACGTTGGTAAATTATCTTTTCAAGTGACAGAATTATTACCAAGTTTGTTTTTCAAATATATTTTTTATCAAAATATAGAACTGTAATTTAGAACATTAAATTTATGCTTATCTTTAAATAAGTGTATAGTAACTACCGTTACTGGTTCCGTCTTCTTATTATAACTTTTGAAACTTAATATAATACATTTTGATTTAGGTGATTGTATTGGTATTCCATGACTTATGTACACATTAAAATTCCTTTTTAGATTATTTTAAAAAGGTTGTTTTCGTACTATTTTCTCGTAAAATTTTATTTCAATGACTTATATCTAGAGAAAACTATACAAAAATGTTATTGTACTGAAAACGTATGATAGCTATTTTGAACTGCATTTTCATTGTAGAAGAAGAAAGAAATTTGTTGCAATAAAAACAATAGTAGTTTTCGTTAATAACGTGCATCGCCCTGGTATGGCTGGATGCACATTAGTATATCAAATGCTGTTTTTCCTACCGAGGGTGCAACAGACGTTTAAAAACGCCCAAGGTAGGAAATGGTAGTTTTCTTACGAGGTTGGAAAGGCTTTAATTTATGAACCGAGAAGTTTGCGGCACGAGCCATAGGCGAGGGCCGTAACGAGGTTCGTAATAAAGCCTTTACCACCGAGTATTGAATGCTACTTTTCCTACCGAGGGTGCACCAGGGTTTCAAAAGTACCCGAAGTAGGAAAAATAATATTACACGGCTAGCTTCGCTATTCTGCCAATTTTTTTTTACTGAAGGTTCTATGTGCATAGTCTGTGGCCAATAAACATGCAATCAGAATAAGAGTGAAATTTGCGATACGTTCCGCTTATGTACTAGTTCCGTTTTCCTTTTTTAACTGCATGGTCATGGCCATAGATTACGAACATAAAACCTCCAATAAAATAACCCTGTTACTGAGTCATTATTGTTTGGGTAATCAATACAATACTAAAGCAAGGTTTGTTTAAGAAAAGTTTTTAAAGACTTTCATGCACTTCTTCGAAAATCTGATCCATCAGTTCGTGACTGATTACGCTCGTATTACTGTAGGTGTCATTCAGGACTTGAAAACTATAAATTTGATAATTTTAAGCGGAAAATTTTTGCAGTACCTGCTGTAGTGATACAGATATAAACATTTAGCAACGTAACTAATTAAGGTTTATACGTCTATTGTTTAATTTTTTTAAAGTGTTCCTTGAAATAGTCGTTTACCAGTAAACAGTTTTTTAGATCAGTAAATAACTTATTGATAAACAAGCGTTTTAGTTGAATTAAAAAGTATACAAAAATTTTTAAAGCTTACAAATAGGACTTGATGAACCTTTTCGCAAATTACTAAGTTACGTTTATTCTCGGCGTCCAATGACTCAAAAAAAATCCCATTCATCACAAGAATAAAAATAGAAGGAATAGAAATTTTTTTATATCTACCTAAAATTATTCTATTCATTGCTAATTTTGGGTAATCATTGATGTTTTCCATTTTTATCAAAAACAACAAGGAACTAAACAGCTTGAAAAAAATTCTGAATATTTTAATACAATTTACTAAAGATCTTTAATGTTTAGTCGTATAAAACGTTTAAATCAACGTATTGTGGATCCCATATTATAAAAACTCTTTTTGTAACTGTAATCAGTATAGCCTAATATAAAGAATGTTATGATTTCTCTGAATAATATCATCTTATCAAAATAAGGACAACCAATATTGGTTATCCGGTGAGATAAATACGAAAATATTAAATATTTGAAGAATTTTTGTAAGTGATATTTAATACAAGAAATCAACCCACTGGCGTCAAATTTTCTTCAGGTCAAAACAACAACAACTCAATATTTTATACAAAGCTATTTGAAGAACTTTCGATATTTGGTTATCGTATATATTAAAAAATGAATTTAAATTGAAGAAATAGTAGACGATTGAGTCTTTTTCATTTTTCAATAATAAGCATGTCACGGATCAAGTGATAAAAATATATACACAAACAAACCAAGTGGTTAGTTCGTGGAGACATTTATTTAAAACCTGTGACACGCAAATAAACGAGAGAAAATGGTATGGAGCCCAGGAAATGTTACTGATTGTAATGCGAATCGATCAAGTACTACCTGCCGACCAGAATTTCTTGCATTTATGTCATTTTTAGTACAGTACATGTCACATTCGTACAACGAAATTTGTGACAAACGACAAAAATTGAATAAAGAAGAAGCATCGGTCGACGAGTATGATTTCATTATTGTCGGGGCTGGTAGTGCAGGTTGCGTTCTTGCAAATAGATTAACCGAGATAAAACACTGGAAGGTAAGAAAAACAAATTTTTGTAAGCACATTTACACTTAAAATGGAGTCTCTATCAAAAAAGGATGTATTGTTTTATTATGTTGCATGAGGTATTATTACTAGAGGCAGGAGACGAAGAACCTCTTATTGCTAATGTTCCTGCAGCGATGGATCTTACTTGGACCAGTTCTATCGACTGGGCGTACAAAACACAACCCGAACACTACACTTGTACTGATCAGAAGAATAATAGATGTGTTTGGCCAAGAGGAAAAGTCATGGGTGGAAGTAGTAGCATCAATGGCATGTGGTATGTCCGTGGCGTTCGACAAGCCTTACTTCTTGAAACAAGAAAACGTCTGTGATGCTGCAGTAAGTATTCATCACTACTAAAAAATTCTGTACTCGGTATAAAGACAAAATATTTGTCAAAGTTGGATCGTAATTTATACTTTTTATCGTAGCTCTTGGGTAAATATCCAGACAATTATGGTACAGGTGGACCTTTGGCTGTAGATTCATTTCCGTACGAAGACAAAAATAATAGATTCCTGAAGAATGCTTTCAATGAAATGGGCTTTGATGAGATTGACTACAATTCAAACTCTAGTGTCATAGGCACTGCTGATTTACGATTTACAAATAATCACGGAGCCCGACATAGTACCAACAGCGCGTACGTAAGACCTATCCGCGAAAAAAGAGATAATTTCACAATAAGACTAAACAGCTTGGTTACAAAAGTAGTTATCGATCAAAATTCAAACCGAGCCACACACATAGAGTATGTTGATTTGCAGACAAAGAAAGTGAGAACATCTATTGCAAAGAAAGAGATCATCGTTTCCGCAGGTGCCATTGAATCGCCTAAACTGCTCATGTTATCGGGTATAGGTGCAGCAACTGAACTTCGCGAAGCAAATATTGAAACTATTCATGAGTTACCTGGCGTTGGTAAAAATCTTCAAGATCACCCCAATATTGTTACAATCCGAATAGATCTTGACAATAAAACGGCAGTTTATAGTACTAGACAAAACATGGTAAACGATTTCGTAAATTGGATAAGTACCCACGGAGGTCCATTAGCAGGTCGTGGATTTTTGAGTGCTGTAACGTACTATCAAACGCCATATGAACCTACTCCAGGAGTTCCTGATATTCAAATTTCTTCTTATGGCTCTTTAGTTAACCAATCAAACAATCAACTTGTACCATTTGTTCCAAGTTCCTATTATAATCAAATTCAATTAATAGTATCTCTGTTGAATCCAAAGAGCCGAGGAGAAATAAAATTAAATATCACTGATCCCATATGGAGTCCACCACTAATTTATGCTAACTATTATAAAGATCCTCGTGATATTGAGTCTGTTATAGCTGGAATGAGAATTTTAAGAAACATTTTGAAAACTAAGACATTTAAATCGAGAGGATTTAAAGAACGTACATTTGACGAATGTAAACACTACAAACTTCACAGTCGAAAATACGACCTTTGTATCATCAAATACCATACAGCGACCGGATATCATCCAGTGGGAACTTGTAAAATGGGGCCAAAAAGTGACCATATGGCTGTAGTGGACTCAGAATTATTAGTTCATGGAATTGAAGACTTGAGAGTGGTTGACGCCTCAATAATGCCGATTTTAATACGAGGAAATACTAATGCACCAACTATCATGATTGCTGAGAAATTGAGCGATTTAATAAAGAAAAAGTGGTTTCAAGTTAAAACTTCTATATTCAGTTAAAAAATCCATAGCATTTTTGTCTAAATTGATTTTAAAAAGCAAAAGGATTATCAAGCATTCATAGTTGAAATGAGTTTAAAATTAATAAGGGAGTTCTCTCCCAAAATAAAAATGAACAGATTTTTATGAAACTTTACAAATATATTATTCAACATCGTACAAAACGACTGGTAAAGTTTCAGACCGATTAAGAATCTGTGAGCTGAGATGTGAACATATCTTTTAACACGTGCTCTTATGGGAATTCGTGAAATCGTACCGAACCTCATACTTTCCTATTTTTTTTAAGGTGCTTCTAAACATCAAATTTTAAAATAATTAAAGTATTTTATTCATTAATTGCCCAAAAATGTGAGTGTATTTTTTTCATAGTAGTTTGGAACTTCTTGAACGATTATTTATTGATATTGTAAAATATTTAATATGATAGCAGTCGATATTTTTCACACTCACGAGCATGTGGCAACGTTGCGTGAGGTTAGAACATCTGATGTGACTGAAGTCATGATGTCCGCCCCAGCTGCTTGTCTGCTTCACAAGCGCAACGTTGCCATATTTCATACATATGAAAAGTTTTATGTTCTCCATCTCTTTCTAAGATATCGCTTTCTTTCTCTTGTCGGGAGAACTCTCTTAAATACTCAACACTCCCATTTCGCTCTTCAAACAACAATATCATTATCGAATTGTTTTTAAAATGATTCTTCTGATAATAATATGGAACTGCGTTATAGAAAATAAAAAGGATACTATCCTTAAGGTAGTTTATGCCGCTCAGTAGTTCTCAACCTGTTTCGTATAGAAGATAGTCATTGATTTTTTAAATAATTATCATTACACTTAATTAAAAAAAATAACATGAATATCTCAAAGCTGACAAAAAAGAATGAATAATTTTGACAAATTGCAAAAAGTTGAGTACAACTTTATCACTATACAGATATACTACGAGAAGGGCAAATTTTTTTTAAATTCAGATATCTTTAAAACGGCACGCGACATATTTCAAATTTTTTAGTAGAATAATTCTAGTGACATTTTACATGTTGTACACGTTTTTTGAAACAATCGTAAGAAAATTTTTCAGGTATTACCGAAAACAGGTATTTCCAAATTACTTCCTCATAAGATGCATGAACTACCTTTTAGGAGAGGGAGGTTATGGTACTCAAGAGCCGTTTTGCCGTTGCACGCGTTTCTCCTCTTTTACGTAATGAAATTAAACACAATTTTGTAAGTGTACTTGAAATTAAATAAAGAAGGGCACTTAGTTTTGAGAAAAAATTTTTAAAGTGAAGTTTCATTGTCAAACGGCACCTCTCCCTTGCAAGTTTATACAAATTGGATGTTTTACCTTATCATCTGTTTTGTGATTATAAACCCTTCAAACTTAACAAAATACATAATTATTTCCGGTAATCGTTTTGATATGCTATGACTGTTAAACACATTATTATTTATTTTATTTTAGAATATTTTGACGAAATTTTTTTCATTTTTACTGCTTTATGAGAAGTTTTTGAAGAGTTTAAAAAATTACGTAGCAAATCTGAGTAAGGTGGTTCTTTCATGACTCCCGAGTCAAATGAGTGACTATCAGATGAATTTTTATTAAAACTGCTAATTAGTTAATATTGTTCATTGATTAAATTACAGTACTCACACAAAATTTAAGATCATAATGTTCAATAGAAAAGTTTTTTGTGATGGTTTTGTAAAATTGCTTTTAACCTTAAAATATCAGCAGTCGATGCTTTTAACATAGGCAATGACAATGTGTGCTGCGTTTCTATTGATATCTTTGGATTAAGTCTGTGTACCTATACATTTCGAGATGGCAGTTGGTTCAGAATTGCATAAGCTTTCTTGCGTTAGTTTTTCATTTCGTTTTGTTCAGTGAAAGTAAATTAATTTTTGTAAAGAACATCAAAAATATACTGCCCTCCATAAGAGCTCATATGATACTCGTAATTTTCACCAAGCTTTTTTTCGTGATTTCGTTCGTGAACCTCATCTCAAATTTTTAGGGAGAGTAAAGTGTAACTCAATAAACAATCTCTCATAGTTTCGTTCAATTTTGTTTACAATAATTTCATGAAAGAACCACCTGAATCACTTGGACTTTTAAACCTGATGATCTAAAGAGAAAAAATTTTGGTTTACTATTTTTATGGTGGTACATACATACGTCAACATTTAGCAATGTGATGTATTAAGGTATATACTTCTATTCTTTAATAAAAAAAAAGTCTTTCGATGATTTTTTTACACTAATGAAAAATTAGTTTAGTAAAAAAATATATTATGATCATTAAGCATATCAGGTGATTAAATTTCAAAAGTATAAGAAAGATTTTGAAGCTTTTCTAAAACAATAGGCATGCAAATAGAACTTGCGGAGGCTTTTTGCCAATTAATTCGCAATGGTTTTTTTTGCAGTCTAGTAACTCCAAAACATCCGACTATTTCCAAAAATCAAGAAATAGCTAGAAAAATTACATCAATAAATATAAAGTTTTTATTTCAAGCCTGCATAATTTGAAATAATGTGGTGAATTTATCTTAGAAATTGCACAGTTTAATATTCATCGCAGTTATTTTATTTACACTTTAATGAAAGAGTAAGGCTGTAATGTTCCGAGACACACGTATCTATTTACATTTTTCCACAATTTTTTTCGTTTATATCTACAATAACTCCCTAGCTAGCTTAGATCCTTAAATCATTTATTTATTTATGCAATTGAGCATGATATCAAATTCTGTCAGTCAATTTTTCCATTACTACGTTTTTAAATGCAAGCATCTAATTTAAAAAATTCCACAGTAAGCCACATTCTCTTTAATTTTCCTAAAAAAAAGTAATAGGATTGATATCACATCTACTAACTCATAACTGTAAACTTATGCACATTTTTATAGACTAGTACCTTCGATCACCTAGATAGCTAAGCATTTTGTTTCTGTGAATGCAGAGAAATTTTCGAAGTTTATCATTTTTAGCAAAGACTGTCAGAAAATAGACGACCTGAACACAGTCTCTTGATTTTTCAATTTGATCTACTAATAATTTTTTTTGCCATAAGTTGATCGTACACAGCATTTTGATAAGTGTCTCGTAAGTCTTCTATTAAAAAACCTCGTTTCCAAACTGTTAGCAATAAAGCCCAGAGTCAAGTTATAATTGTATCGAGTTATAACATCTCATCAAAACGAGAGTATAGCAAAAAATAGATGTAT
Source organism: Copidosoma aretas (assembly GCA_030522625.1). Classification (NCBI taxonomy): domain Eukaryota; kingdom Metazoa; phylum Arthropoda; class Insecta; order Hymenoptera; family Encyrtidae; genus Copidosoma; species Copidosoma aretas. The sequence continues at coordinate 16,048 of JAPYYV010015224.1, forward strand.
AAAAACCGATTAAACGAGCGATGAATATTAAAAAAATTAGTTTTCTATTTTCGGGTGAGAGCAATTAATTTAATGACCTATAATATCCTTCAGGACAGAACAATGAAAAATTCACATGTCAATAAAATCTGTCTAAAAAACTTTTTACGTTTGGTTATCAGTCTTATCATTGAATTTTTTTAAAAAGAAAAAAACAAGTTGACACTTGAATCAATTTTACTTTTCAATAATAAACACGTTACAGATCGAAAGAAAAAAAGAAATATGAAAATAAAAAATGTTATTTGATCGTGGAGTCAAGCATTTAAAAGTGGTTACAAGTAGATGACCAGAGGAAATAATGTGGATCCCAGGAAATATTACCAATTGTAATGCAGATCTGTCGACTACAACCTGCCGACCAGAATTTCTGGCATTTATATCATTATTAGTGCAGTACATGTCACATTCATATGACGAACTTTATAGTGACAAACGACAAAAATTAAATAAACAAGAAACATCAGCCGATGAGTATGATTTCATTATTGTCGGGGCTGGTAGTGCTGGTTGTGTTCTTGCTAATCGATTAACCGAAATAGAGTACTGGAAGGTAAATTGAAAGTTTGAAATAGTATGTATTTGAAAAAAAAATTCACTTACGAATAAAATTATTGATTCTTGTGATAAGGTTCTTTTATTGGAAGCAGGAGATGAGGAACCTATTATAGCTGATATTCCAGCAGCGCTTACGTTACTTCAAAGTAGTTCTATTGATTGGGCATACAAGACTCAACCAGAACAGTATGCCTGCTCTAGTCGAGAAGATAATGGATGTAATTGGCCAAGAGGAAAAGTCATGGGTGGAACTAGTACCATCAATGGTATGTGGTATGTCCGTGGCGTTCGACAAGACTACGACGGTTGGGCCAACTTAGGTAATACAGGATGGAGTTACGACGATATATTTCCTTATTTTACAAAACATGAGAATATGAGGGACCGCGAGGTGCGTATCATTTACGATTCAATAACTATATTATCATATTAGCATACTACAATATATTACAAATTTCCTTTGAAATTTTTTCGGTATCACTAGTATTTAGCTAAATATCCTAAGAATTACGGTACTGGTGGACTATTAGCTATTGATAGAGCTCCGTATAAAGACAAGAATGAGGGCTTACTTTTAACTGCGTTCAAGGAAATGGGACTACGTGAAATAGACTACAACTCAAACTCCAGTATCATTGGCACAGCTGAGGTACGGTTGACTAATAATTACGGAGCTCGACAAAGCGCCAACAGCGCGTTTATAAGACCTATTCGCGGAAGAAGGAAAAATCTCACCATAAGAACGAACAGTTTGGTGACAAAGATAATCGTTGATAAAGAAACGAAACACGCGACACAAATCGAGTATGTTGATTTGAAAACAAAGCAAGTAAGAACAGCTGTTGCAAAGAAAGAGATCATCGTTTCTGCAGGTGCCATTGAATCGCCTAAACTGCTCATGCTATCGGGTATAGGTGCAGCAACTGAACTTAGTGCAGCAAAAATCGAGATTGTACATGAATTACCTGGTGTAGGAAAGAATTTACAAGATCACGTTGACGTTCTTACAATGCTGATCGATTTTGATGATACAACCTCAGTGATAAGTACTAGAAAAAATATGGAAAATGATTTTGCTAACTGGATGAGTACTCATGGAGGTCCCCTATCAGCTAATGGATTCTTGAGTACTGTAGCATATTATCAAACACCATACGAGTCCATTCCAGGAGTTCCTGACATCCAGATTTATGCTCGAGATATGTTGATCGATCGATCCAACAATCAACATATTCCTTATGTTCCTATTTCTTACTATAATCGATTAGAATTACTTGCAAGAGTTTTGAACCCTGAAAGCCGTGGGGAGTTGAAATTGAATAGCACAGATCCTATTTGGAGTCCACCACTTATTTATGCCAACTATTACAATAACCCTCGCGATCTAATTCGAATTGTAGCTGGAATCAAGTTCTTAAAAAATATTATACACACGAAATCTTTCAGTACTAAAGGATTACAAGTACGCGAATTTGATGAATGTAAAAAGCACAAATTTAATAGTCTGAATCGTGATAATTGCGCTGTCAAATACTATACACGATCAGGATATCATCCAGTCGGAACTTGCAAAATGGGACCGAAAAGTGACCCTATGGCTGTTGTTAACTCAGAATTGAAAGTTTATGGCATTGAAGGCTTGAGAGTAGTCGATGCTTCGATAATGCCTATCCTTATACGAGGAAATACTAATGCACCAACAATGATGATTGCTGAGAAATTGGGCGACATAATAAAGAAAAAATGGATTTAAAATGTAATTTTTCAATTTATGATAATTCAGTTTGAAGAATATACATCGTAAAATTGTAAATGAAAAAATTATTTGCAATACGAGAATTTTCAAACAGTAATTAACATTTTTGTGGGATTTTTAAACGTATTGTGATAAAACTTTTTTTCAGATATTTGAGATTGTTCGATATTTTGCTTTAGTTAAGATTGAGGCGACTCAGGCGACCCTGATTTAATTAATTTGTATTGAATTCAGAAAACAGTGCTTTAATTAACGGACCATGATGTAAATTGTAATTTATCATAGATGTCATGAATAAATCATAAATATATTAGTCGAGATGCTCGCACGATGCTATAAAAAAGTAAAAATACATATCTGCCGTTACCTTAAATGTGTTGTTGTCCAGCAACATGTTCTATGTACAAAAACTTGTGCATATTTGATTGTATTGTCCACCACTTTTGCCCAAATTTATTAAAAACTGCGTCGACGTCTTTAAATATTTATCAATAAAATAAGAACAATTTTTATTTTAATGTAGGACTGTGTTTCAGAAAATAATAATAATGCTAGCCATGAAATACGTTTTCAGAAACTGGATATTTTTTTGATGATTTCATGATTTTATTATAGACTTATAATTCAGAAGTTATGTATGTGATTGAATCGATTTATCAATAAATACACATTTATCTAGGATAAAAGTATTTATTATCTCTGACTTTTGCACCCGTATATTAAAAAAAAAGAAAAAAAAAAGTATTACTTGGCCGGGAATCGAAGACCCGATGACAAGCAGGCGTAAAAAGATTAGATCACTCAGATATTGTCACTCACAGTAGTACAAGATCAGTTGTTGTATTTAAACCGTGAGAAGTGCGTGGAGATTAAGTTAAATATTTTATTTCAGTACTTATAAATAATATTGTTTTTTTACTTTTTGTGATAAAATTTTAATAAATTATATTTATATCTAGAGAAACAACCCGCCAATTTGATTGTCAACAGAGCGTATAGAAATCATACTGACTAAAGTATAACTGTGATAATCAAGTGGGAACACATTATATTATATGCTCTCCTCATTATAATCAGAATTATATCAGAGGTGAAACGCACCTTGATACAATTAATCAAGAATCCTATGACATATTGCTAGATAACTTCCTCTTCTTCATTTAGTGTTTTTTCCACATTTTTTTGGGTATTTAGATTTTTCCTATACGCTAGGTAGGTATAAGGTAACTACCTCTGACGCGAAGTGCCCATGCCACCACGTGGATTTTGTTTCAATGTAGGGAGGTGAGTCAAGCTTGTGAGGTATGGCATAACCATGTAAAAAGAACTGTTTTGTTTTCAAGTTTTCGTGATTATAAGGTGCTATGAGGCAGATGAATGTTTGTAACAGCAAAATTAGGCATTCAAGAAGTAAAAGCAATAGTGTTTCGAAAAGAGAGTTTTTTTATAAAATGAAATCATATGGAATTTACCTCACAAGCTTGACACATCTCCCTATTGAATAATTCTGATAACTGATATCGCTGATGGCGGTAGTTACCTAGCGTATTGCTACTTTCGATTTTTATACATCCGAGCATTTATTTGAAATTCAGTATAGACCGTTATGTTCTATTACCAGCACACAATAAAAACATATAGACTTCAATCACATAATCAAAATCAATATAGGAACTGAAGAAATAATTTCAAGCACTAACATTTTTTTATAAAATTTACTGTAAAAGTAAATATATAAGTATATAAATATCGTGCAGGTTAGTAACCGTCGTACAAGTTGTCATTTTTTACCTTAATATTGAGAGCCATACTTCATTCTAGTACGAAATGATGCTAAAATTAGTAGTTTTCTTACCATGGGCGCAAAGTCTTTGCGCCCTGCGGGCGCTCTTTGCACCCTCGGGCTGCACTTTAGGCCCTTGAATCACTTTCCGGCCCTAGGGCGCAAAGTGATTAGCGGGCCCAAAGTGTGCCCACGGGCGCAAAGTTCGACTTTGCACCCCCACGGGCGCAAAGTTCGACTTTGCACCCTCGGAAAGAAAAACGTCGTTCGCACCTCAGGCCCAAACATAATAAAATCCCGCCCTTCAGGCGTGATTTTTTTACTTTGCGCCCATGGTACGAAATGTACTATTTCGTACCTAGGGCGCCAAGTACAAAATGCACGCCCGAAGGTAGGGGGTTTTTGTATGTTTGTGCCCGAGGTGCGAACGGTGTTTTTCTTTCCGAGGGTGCAAAGTCGAACTTTGCGCCCGTGGGCACACTTTGGGCCCGCGAAATAACTTTGCACCCTGCAGGGGGGCGCAAAACGCCAGTTGCACTTTGCGCCCTAGGTAAGAATAGTACATTTCCTACCTAGGGCAGAAAATATGACTACCCCGCCCGAAGGGCGCGGTTGTTGTATATTTATGCCCGAGGTGAGGACAACATTTTTTGTACCGAGGGCAGAAAGTGCAAATTTCTGCCCGTGGGCGCATTTTCTGCCCGTGGGCGCATTTTCGGCCAGCTAATAACTTTCGGCCCTAGGGCAGAAAGTGATTAGGAGGGCTGAAAATGCGTCCCGAAGGCAGAAAGGCTATGCCGCACTTTCTGCCTTAGGCAGGAAAATGTACTTTTCCGTCTTCTAACCTCAAAATAGCACTTTCACCGCTTGGTTTTGGGTTATCAGACGGAAAAATAGTATTCGAAACTCGTGCGTAAAGGCTTATTTACGAACCTCGTTACGGCCCTCGCTTTCGGCTCGTGCCGTAAACTTCTCGGTTCGTAAATATAAGCCTTTCCGAACTCGTACGAAATATACTATTTCTTACCTCTGGCACTTTTGCAACCCTGGTACGCTCTCGGTAGTAAAAATAGGATTCTCCAGGGCGGTCCCGACGGTCCCTCGGGCGTTGCTTCGCAAGTGCCTTCGGGCCCAGGGACCACCCTGGAGAGATGCACATTTGTGACGAAAACTACTATTCCCGCCCGTGGGCGCAAAGTGATTCAAGAACCCAAAGTGCAGCCCGAGGGCGCAAAGACTTTGCGCCCATGGTAAGAATTAGTAGTTTTCGTCACAAATGTGCATCTATCCAGGGCATTCCTTGGCTCTTAGTCTACGCAATAAAATTTACTTTCATCCGAGTAAGCTTTGTGGTAAAATGAATCACGTAAAACTGGCTACCGCTCAAAAACTTCTGGATAAAAAAATTTCAGGATAATTAAAGTATGTTATTTTGGATTTCTACTTTCACATGAACTTGACTGACACATGGAAACATAGATTTAGTCAACGACATGATAAACAATTTGCTAACTATTAGGAAAAATTCCTGTCTTCAAAAACGCTAGTGTACGAACATTTATAATAAATGCGCATGTGCACTAGTATAGCTCGTGACTATATCGGAATAGTGAGTGCGTTTACTTGAAGTCAGAAGAACGGTTGTCGCAATTTACATAAATCATTAGTGTACATGCATACATGTATTTAATGTACACTTTCGAGATCCTATAGTAGTCACAGAATGTATAAGTGCGTACTGACATTGCATATCAGTATGCACTGGCTTAATCAAAGATAGCACCTTATCAGACAGTGAACGAACTTCTTCAATATAGAGCTGACTAAAGCTATGTTTCCGCAAATAAGAAACGTTTTGATTTACACAAAAAAACTTGCGATTTAATGTTTAATTCAATAAAGAATTATTAATTAAAAAAATTTTGTAGATTTTATAACATTACATTTCTAGCTTCCTTTTTTCACTATTATGTTTATTATTTTTAAAAAAATGTTGATGCATTGGCCTCGAGCGCAATTCTGAAACAGCGCCCCCAGTCGAGGGATTTGAGAACGATTGGTTATGATTAGAAGAGGACAGTACTATTATGCATATGCTTCCGACTCCATTCACCAGATGGAGTACTGTCCTCTTCTAGTCATGATCAATCTTTCCCAAGTTGTTTGTATAGGCGGCACTGTTTTAAAATAGCGCTCGAGGCCAATACTTCTTAAATGCTGAAGTTTTTAATGAATTCTATATTTTGAACGATTGACTTATTTTTCAGTACTTTGGCTACATTGCTATTGTAAATCAGCAATGTCAGACATCTTATCTTGCATGGATATATAAACTTTATGAAAAGTAACAATGTAAACAAAGATATCTTAAAGAATATGACTAAATTCTGAATAAATAATAAAATAAGTACCAAACATAAAATGATGATAAAATTAATTATTAAACATTTTCAGTACTTAGCTTACCATTTTTAAACACTAGTAATCACTTAACTAATGAGTGGTTTCAATAAGATTAAAATAATAGCAACTCATCATTCCATATACAAAAAATCAAAAAATCTTTATTTTTCGGTTATCGTATTTATCGTAAACAAAATTACAATGAAAAAACAATGTTTGACGCATAAATCATTTTTATTTCCCGATAATAAATTTCACAGATCGTAAGATAAAAAGTAATATATAAACAGGAAAAAAGGTTTGATTGTGAAGTCATGCAATTAAAACTAGTGATTACTGCATAAATTAAGAGAATATGGCTTGGAGCCCAGGAAATATTAGGGATTGTAATGCAGATCCATCAACTACTACCTGCCGACCAGAATTTCTGGCATTTGTATCATTTTTAGTTCAGTACATGTCACATTCATACGACGAACTTTATAATGACAAACGACAAAAATTGAATAAAGAAAACACGCCAGTCGACGAGTATGATTTTATTATTATAGGTGCTGGTAGTGCAGGTTGTGTTCTTGCTAATAGATTAACTGAAATTGAGAACTGGAAGGTAAATCAAACGTTTGAAATAGTAGATAATTAAGATGAATTCACTTTCATATCCTATAATCGATTCATGTGATAAGGTTCTTTTAGTAGAGGCAGGAGATGAGGAACCTATCATTGCTGGTATTCCAGCAGCGCTTACATTACTTCAAGGTAGTTCAATTGATTGGGCGTACAAGACTCAACCAGAAAAATATGCCTGCTCGAATCAAAAAAATAATATATGTCATTGGCCAAGAGGGAAAGTCATGGGTGGAACTAGCACCATCAATTACATGAGGTATGTCCGTGGCGTTCGACAAGACTACGACGGTTGGGCTGACTTGGGTAATCCAGGATGGAGTTACGACGATGTTTTTCCTTATTTTATAAAACATGAGAATATGAGAGACCGTGAGGTACGTCTGTTTCACAGTTTTCACAATGCATTATACTATTGGCAAACTATAAAATATTGAAAAACTATTGATATATATTTTTTCTTTACTACTAGCTTTTAGCTAAATATCCAGAAAATTATGGTACAGGTGGACTATTGGCTATTGATAGAGCTCCATATACAGACAAGAATAACCGTTTACTTCTGAATGCGTTCAAAGAAATAGGGCTACGTGAAATTGATTACAATTCAAACTCTAGTGTCATTGGCACGGCTGAATTCAGGTTCACTAATAATTATGGAGCTCGGCATAGCGTCAACAGTGCGTTTATAAGACCTATTCGTGGAAAAAGGAAAAATCTCATCATAAGAACAAACAGTTTGGTGACAAAAATAATCATTGACAAAGAAACGAAACAGGCTACACAAATCGAGTATGTTGATGTGAAAACAAAGCAAGTGAGAATAGCTGTTGCAACGAAAGAGATAATCGTTTCTGCAGGTGCCATTGATTCGCCTAAACTGCTCATGTTATCGGGTGTAGGAGCAGCAAATGAACTTAGAGAAGCAAATATCGAGATTTCTCATGAATTACCTGGTGTAGGAAAGAATTTACAAGATCACGTTGATGTCCTTACAATGGTGGTCGACTTTGACAATACAACTTCTGTGATAAGTACTAGAAAAAATATGGAAAATGATTTTGCTAACTGGATGAGTACTCATGGAGGTCCTTTATCAGCTAATGGACTCTTTACTACTGTAGCGTATCATCAAACACCATACGAGACCATTCCCGGAGTTCCTGATATACAAATCTCCTTTCGAGGTATATTGGTTGATCGGTCCAATAATCAACGTATTCCCTATACTCCTAATGCTTACTATAACCGAATGGAATTAGTTACAAGACTTTTGAGCCCTGACAGCCGAGGGGAGTTGAAATTAAATAACACTGATCCTATTTGGAGTTCGCCACTCATTTATGCCAACTATTACGACAATCCTCGTGATCTAGAAAAAGTATTAGCTGGGATTAAATTTTCAAAAAATCTTATACAAACAAGAACTTTTAAAACAAATGGATTTATAGTGCGTGAATTTGATGAATGTAAACAACACAAGCTTTTCAGTCAGAAACATGATATTTGTGTTGCCAAACATTATTCATCGACAGGATATCATCCAGTCGGAACGTGCAAAATGGGACCGAAAAGTGACTTTATGGCTGTTGTTGACTCAGAATTGAAAGTTTATGGCATTAAAGGCTTGAGAGTAGTTGATGCTTCGATAATGCCTGTGATAGTAAGAGGCAATACAAACGCACCAACCATCATGATAGCTGAAAAATTGAGCAAAATAATAAAAAATGAGTGGATGTAAAGTAACTATTATCTTACGATAACAAAAACATAGCTTTTGGACATTTTTGACTGTGTCACTCTATTATGTTCAGGAACAATTGTGAATAGTTCCAAACATTGAATGAAACAAAAAAAATTCTTAAAAAACGTATATGGATACACAATTGTTGATAAGGATCACCAACAGCAAATGTTGTCATGTACAAATAAATATTTTGGCGACATCTTATTAATCAATAATGATAATAATGAGGTATTTTTTTTCCATCATTTATTCATGTTCAATTTTTTTTGTTATTATCCTTTGGTCATAATTTTACTTCAATATCGATGAGATAGTCGTTCAACTATTTGAGAAAAAATAATTGTGTTAAGGAAAACGAGCCGATGATGGTGGAGAAGTAAATGTGACCTACAATCTGATATGTAAGAAATTAATAAAGGAAGATAGTCAGTTAATATTGTTTACGCTGCATTTTTATTTATATTAAGTATTGTTATAAGATAGCAATTTTTCAAATTAATCTAGAAATAGGCTTATAATTGGATGCTAGATTTAAAGCAAGATGAAACTGTGTGATCTTCATCGTTACATAAGCATACTCAAGCCGTTGTTAACTGAGTAACTCTAGTAAGAATAATTAGTAAAAAAAAATTAGTTATTTCATGCTTTTTCTATAATGTTGACATAATGCTGACACTGTTCAAATTGATCGTATAAATCATTGCATGTGACATAGCAGTGCTTTTTCATCCAAATTTAGTGATACAAGAGTTGCCTTTTTTTATAGCCAAGTACATTTCATACTCTTTTTTTAAAGCAAAACGATCTAGAGGGATATTAATAATAAGTAATCACCTCAATATAATGTTTCTCCATGAGTATTAGATGTAAAAACTTGAAAATAAATACAAGTTCTATTCTTGGCTTTTCTTCAGAATAAGTTTTGTCGTATTCCAAAGTCCCTGTCTTGTCATGATTGGTCAAAAAAAAATCTGGGTACCAGACGCCTTTGTTTGCTTTGTTATTCCAATCCATAAACTACCTACCTATCCAATACGTACCTACCTTTCTACCTATCCTACATATCCACACTAGACGGACATATATTGACGAACTAATATGTGAATTTTTAGCCGATATGAGAGAAAAGGATATAAAATGAAAGAGCACCTGCGTACACCTAACCTTAAATTAGAGTTCGTGAATATAAATTTCCGTCTAGTGTACACCCAACAGAAGGTGATTCTTTCCCACAAGAATTGTTAGTTACGATTCCAATGACGGTCAACCATGAAAAGGTTATGAGAGATGATAGGTAACATGACATTATTGACAGCATTTAACAACACGTTCAGGAAAGAATCACTTTCCGCTGAGGTACATAAATAACTTTTTTTGAGGGGTGCGAATACATTAAGTGGAAAAAAATTACCATTGGCTGTTTAAGGACGTTCGGTAGAGATAAAACCCTCTAGTGAATTTTTTTGAAATTTCGACCAGATGATCTTATTGTTATTCCAATAATCCTGTCAAAATTTCAAGAGGTTCATCCGTTTCGTTTTCGAGATATTGAATTTCAAAGTTCAGTCATTTTAACACGGTCGCTTATGGGAAAACTGATAAAAACTCAGTTTTAAGAAAATTGGCCCAATATGTCACAGATAATATCATTAATGTAATGTACAACAAGTTTCGCGTCGATCATCTCATTTGTTTATGAATAAAAAAATAAATTAGAGTTTAACAGAAACGCTACGACATCGTCGTGTAGCGACTCGCGCTTCCGGCTTCACTCGCCAGATAGCATCAGGCCTCAAAGTCGTTTTCCGCTACAGAAATATATTTGTGTGTGTATGCCTATGCATTGTAAAAATATTTTATGACTGTGGGTAATGGGTATATCTACTGAAAATCTGCACAGCGTTTTCAGATCTTCACTTGTCGCTGGTTTCCCCCCTTGCCCCTCAAGCATTTTCCCCCGCTAACTGTACCGAACGTCCTTAACACATAACGATATTTCACAGTTATATTTCAAATAATTATATGCATAAATATTTCAAAAATATTTCATAAACTACCAAGAATCAGCAAATGAAATACTATGTTTACCAATAATAAGCCCTCAATTTGTGCTAATAGTAAGATGTTCGAATTTGAGTGCAAAAAAATATCGCCAGCAACTTATTGTAACGTGGACCAACGCTAAATCGGATCCTAATATAAAAAAATCAATAGATACACACATTTTTAATGAATAAAAATGAATATTTTTCGGAAAGAATCGTGTTTTATTACATCAAGTATAAAGATATAAGTACGTGTTTGAAAGTATCTCTTATAACCGGAGCCTAAAGTCCTAAAAAAAGTAAATGTTACAATGAAAAATGCAATACTCACTCCATAGGTCATATTATCTTCTCAAAATGAGGATAACTGAAAAAATTATCTAGTAAAATAATAAAGAAAAAATAAACATTTTAAGTATTTTGCTCACTGTTTTTGAATATTAACAATCAATCAAACTGATCTGAGATTTTGTTCAAGAGAAAACAATCAAAACTAAATATTTTTAATAAAACAGTATGTACAACTTTGATCATAAAGTTATAGTGTGTACTGTATAATTATTTGCAGAATAATAACGATGATTAGCACTGAAATAATTTTGATTTTTAAACAATAAACAATTCACGGATTGTAAGATAAAAGGAAATATAAAAACAGACTAAGTTGTTCAATCGTGAAGTCATAAATTTGCAACTTCTTGGAAGTGGATGAAACGAGAACATGGCGTGGACTCCCAATACTATTGCAAATTGTCAAACAAATTTATCAAATAATGCCTGTAAACCGGAATTGCTGGCATTCATGTCATTTTTAATACAGTATATGTCACATTCATACGACGAACTTTACAGTGACAAACGACAAAAATTGCATACACGAGAAAAACCAGTGGAGGAGTATGATTTTATTATCGTCGGCGCTGGTAGTGCTGGTTGTGTTCTTGCAAACAGATTAGCCAAAAACCTCAAGTGGAAGGTAATCTAATTGATATTTTACGTGCAAAATAAAATTTACATCCATGTATTCATTTTTAACGTGTTCAAAGGTACTTCTATTAGAAGCAGGAGATGAGGAACCTATTATAGCTGATATTCCAGCAGCACTTACGTTACTTCAAGGTAGTTCTATTGATTGGGCATACAAGACTCAGCCTGAACGATATGCTTGCGGTATTGAAAAAGATAATTCGTGTATTTGGCCAAGAGGAAAAGTCATGGGTGGAAGTAGCAGTATGAATGGCATGTGGTACGTCCGTGGTGTTCGACAAGACTACGACGGTTGGGCTGAATTGGGTAATCCAGGATGGAGTTATGAAGATGTTTTTTCTCATTTTACAAAACACGAGGATGTAAGCGACCGTGAGGTAAGTACGACGAGATATTTAAAAATTAGCTCATAATAAGCAAACTTGAATATTTGGTAAACGATTTTTGATACCGTATTCTTTCATGGTTAGCTTTTAGCCCAATATCCAGGAAATTATGGCACAGGGGGACCATTGGCTATTGATAAGTACCCATATCAAGACAAGAATGACGGTTTACTTCTGACTGCGTTTAAAGAGATGGGACTACGTGAAATAGACTACAATTCCAACACTAGTGTTATTGGTACAGCTAAATTACGGTTTACTAATAATTACGGAGCTCGACATAGCGTCAACAGTGCGTTTATAAGACCTATTCGTGGTAGAAGAGAAAATCTCACCATAAGACCGAACAGTTTGGTGACAAGGATAATCATTGATAAAGAAACGAAACACGCTACACAAATCGAGTATGTTGATATGAAAACAAAGCAAGTGAGAACAGTCGCGGCAAAGAAAGAGATTATCATTTCTGCAGGAGCCATTGAATCTCCCAAGCTGCTCATGTTATCAGGTGTAGGAGCAGCAAATGAACTAAGTGAAGCAAATATCGAGATTGTTCATGAATTACCTGGTGTAGGAAAGAATTTGCAAGATCACGTTGATGTCCTTACAATGCTGGTCGACTTTGACAATACAACCTCAGTGGTAAATACTAGAAAAAATATGGAAAATGATTTTGCCAACTGGATGAGTTCTCATGGAGGTCCTCTATCAGCTAATGGATTATTGAGTACTGTAGCGTATCATCAAACACCATACGAGACTATTCCAGGAGTTCCTGACATCCAGATTTTCACACGAGGCATATTAGTTGATCGATCTAACAATCAGCGCATTCCCTATACTCCTAATGCTTACTATAACCGAATGGAATTAGTTACAAGACTTTTGAGCCCTGATAGCCGAGGGGAGCTGAAATTAAATAGCACTGATCCTATTTGGAGTCCGCCACTCATATATGCCAATTATTACGACAATCATCGTGATCTTCAAAAAATGCTGGCTGGGATTAAATTCTCAAAAAAGATCATACAAACAAAAACATTCAAAAATAAAGGCTTCCAAATGCGTGAATTTGATCAGTGTAATAAATACAAGCTCTATAGTACAGAACGCGACAATTGTGTTGTTAAACAATATACATCGACAGGATTCCATCCGGTTGGAACGTGTAAAATGGGACCAAAAAGTGATCCAATGGCTGTGGTTGATTCAGAATTGAAGGTTCATGGCATCGAAGGCTTGAGAGTAATTGACGCTTCCATAATGCCGGTCTTAGTAAGAGGAAACACAAATGCACCCACTATTATGATCGCTGATAAGTTAAGTGAAACGATAAAAAACCAGTGGGAGCAAAAAGATAATATCGCGTAAATTCATTTGATGTTTTCCATGTGTCCATTTTAAGACGATGTCATGTATCTATATTTTATTGTATTCATCAATAAATGACAACCTTCGTCTGAATATGGATGTTTTAAATTTAATTCCAATATCATTCATTGGTATTAAAAACGTTTAAAGGTGCTCTCAAAATTTGTAAAGATCTGGCACCTCATTTCTTTATAAATAAATTATTTTCACTGTTTTCCGTATAATTCTTGCATTTTGATAATTTTCAGCCAGAAGAAAAGAGCGCAAAGATTTTAATCGCGGGGAAAGCCTCTTTTAGTGAAATTAAACCGAATTATGCTTTTGGCACGAGCCCCTGACTCCTCGATGTTTCGCGCGAGTTTATTTTATTCTGTTGACGTGTCGCCCACCAAGTTTTCTTTGGCACTTGGCCCCGGTAGCGCTGACAGTAGCTTCAGACGGAAAAAAAATACACGCACACACGCGGAGACGAAAGAACTTTTGCCATATTTTTCCACCACGCGCTTCGGCAAATACCCAGCAAGTGCATAATTTCCCATCATCAATGTGATCATTGACATCCCTCTGTATCCGAAAATCATTGAAAATTCAAGCCGTTTCATTTGAATCGCCAAAAAGCCCAATCGACGTCCAAACATTTAGCATAGATAAACGCGCGCAGAGCGCGAGACCGTATCAGTATTGTCCACGGCCTGCGCGACGAAACGTATAATTCGAAATTCATTTGGCCGAACGTGACGACTCGAACGAACGAGCGAGCGCCGTCGAGGGCAAGCGAGGGAATTCGAATTCACGCGCTGCGCCGCGGCAGGAGGGGCAAAAACGTCGAAACGAGCGACGGGACGCGAAATATTGCGGGGAAATTAATGAGCGGACGTGACGCGGCTTTGAACCGGCGACTTTGATTACGGAAGCGCGTTAGGCTTCCGCCGCGCTTTTTTCGCGCCGGGTGTTCGGCCGGAAACGTTTCGATTTCGCTGATTGCCCCGCAGTTATCGGGAATAATTGTCCGCTCGAGCGAGTGCGCGGAATTTTCGTTTGTCATCCGCATGTTTTTCTCCCACGTACGTTGATTCATACCATGTACAATCGGTGTTCCTTGACCATAGGAATATTTCGATATCCTATGATACACAAAATATTGTTTATTACTGTATTTAATATACTTCATTTGGTGATCTACATGCTGGTAAAAAGTTTCCAAGTCTCTTTCTTATGGACCGTCCACAAAGGATATTCTTCCATGTAGGAAAGTATGTGCGTGACAAAAAGGGGACTTGGTCATCTGTAATGTACACGAGTGTATCTACGAGAAATAAAATGCTAATCGAATATTTAAATACAAGAATATTATGACTATCGAACGAGGGAGAAAATCAACTAATTCAACTGTCGAATGGGCCGAGCAAGAAGATTTATTACGTGAAAATATGCCTGCTTAAAATACTAATGAAAACAGAGAATATACTTGGATGATTTGAAAAATTTCTGATTGGTCAATAAAGGCCTGGATTTGAAACAAAATTTCCAAAGAATTTAAAAATATCGAATTCATTGGTAGAAAACTGTCAACGATGTGTGGATTCAAGAATAAAAAATTCGTAATTAAAATAAAATTTTTATTTATTCTTATTATACATCAAACAAAAATATAAATGAGAGAATTTTCATTAATTCTTTTACTAATGCTTTGAAGAACCAAGTATAAATGATAAATGTTAATCCATCACTTACAAATTTTAGGACAATACTCGTGTAAAAAAGTTTGTGCATTTTTGTTAGGGGGTATAACTTCGAATGTGACCACTTGGGGGGGGTGTATGTTAAAAAGTGGCGCAACGCAGTGAATGGTCCTTGATTCGTCAAACATAACAATACAGACGGCGTCATTGCCACAGAGCAATTTCGCGCCTTACCTTCTGAAATCAATGTATCCCTCCTCCCGGGCACGAGAACCGTGACAACGCGCCGTTAATTCTTTCGTCCAGAGCCTCAACCCAAGCAACGCCGTAAAGCCAGCCCCCTTGATACGCCCAGAAAATCATGCGGCCATCCGTGAAACAACACAGGCAGCGGCGCTCTTCTGTGATTCCACGCTATCGCCGTAATAACATGTTGTAGGGCGCGGAAAATCTATATGCAGAAAGATCAACGGCTGCCGATAAGCAGCTGCCAGCTGTTGTGCACACATACACGTGTACGTTGCAATAAGAACAGCAGCAGCGAGGAAGGGAAAAAAATTTATGCGCAATCTGAATGCTGGGATCTTTTGCGCGGATTATGCAAGGCTTGCTATAAAGGATGGACGGACGTGGGGGGTGGGGGGGGGGGGGGGGGGGGGGGGGGGGGGGGGGGGGGGGGGGGGGGGGGGGGGGGGGGATCGATCGGGTGCGACGTTTTGGGAGCTGTTGGCGTAATCGCTGATTCGGAAGTTCATTTGAATTCAGATAGCGTGATCTGGCTTTTTCTTATCCTTGTTTTTCACGTTTGAGATTGTGTTTCTTAAATTCTTGATTACTATGCTTGATGATGGCGTTGCGAGGCACGAAAGAGTACGTGGCTCGCGATTGTTGATGTTTACAGTGGAGCGGGACTTTTTTGTCAAATGGTTGCGTGATGTGCAGAATCGAGGGAAAAAGAAATCAACTGGATGCATTATAACAATGGAGTAGGGAGTGAACGAACGAGGGATCGTGTAAAACAAGCAGTTACGATGGTAAATTTAAATGAAACAAACTGGCTGCGCAGCCGATCGTGCGGCACGCGATTGTAATACACAACTGTAAAAACAGCTTGCTTGTCAAATTTACACTTCGTGCGGCACCGCACGTGACTGATGATTTAGTAATCGGGGGCTCGATCATCGATAGCGAAATCACAATTGGATGATTAATCACGTAATGATTATATTATTTGTTTTCATGTGAGATTTTGTAAAAAATTTCAAAAGTCGTATTTTTGTTTTTCTTTTCAATCAATAGAGCTTAAAACTTCTATTTTAGATGCTCTTTGATATCAGGGGTGGATTCATTATTATTTCAGTTCTTCATGGTTTAAATTTAATTACCTTCTTAATTTCTGTAATGTTATACTATCAAAAAACATCATTAGCGTTTGGTTATATTAAATTGTTCCTCTAAGATTCTTTAATTGAAATTTTTGTTTTCCAAATAAGATCTATTTTTCTGTTTCAATATTATTCATGATTTCCTTTAGTATTTCGTATTTTTCATAAACTTGTGATTATCACTATTTCATCATATGTTTTTCAAGATTAAATTATTAAATTCTTACTATTTGGTGGACAGCGGAATAGAATTCATAAGTCATTAGTGTAAAACCACGTCACTTGTTTCATAACTAGAATTTTTATTGTCTAATACTTATTTTGCAAAAACTATATTCAGAAAATTTTTAATTTCCATCCATTGGAATGATTCTTGTTGTCAAACCCAATCCATTATCCAACACACTAGTCTTTTCTCCCTACAACATATTATAGTCGTATAAAACTCGATGGTAAAAAAAAAAAAAAAACTTCAAACCACCTTTGCGACTGATTTCTGTCTCCTACACGCACATGTTCAACAAACGTTAATCTTGTACCCAACATTTCTAAGATAACCCGATCAGACCCCAGCTCTCCTAACGATGAAAATTAAACAACGACGAAGGAAAAAAAAAAAAAAAAAAGTAAAAACTCCTCGAGCACTTTCGCACAGCCCCCAACCCCACAAACGATAAAAATAAAAAAACGAAAAAAAAAAAAAAAAAAAAAAAAAGTAAAAACTCCTCGAGCACTTTCGCAGATTAGTAATAATGAAAAAAAGGCGCAGTCAGTCTTTTTCCCATCATTTCCGCAAAAACGCGCGATACACCGACACACACCCTCGTTTCCCCGGCTCTATAAGGGGATTACACTCCCCGAACCGGACACCAGCACAGCGGATCCACGCACAAAAGCCAGAGCGCCGGGCGTTAATCTCGAGATACACATTTCCCCGGCGATACACTTGGCTGCTAACTGTAATCTAATAAGGAGACAAAGCGCAGTCTCCTCCCGCCGACAGCGAAAGAAACAAAGGCGCGACGCGCGCGCGCGCTCGGCTGTACACGCCGGGGCGAGGAAAATAATAATTATCGGGGGGTGGGGGGGCACAGTGTACAGGCCGGGTTCTTTTTCTCGCGGATCGGCGGGATTTATGGCAGCTCGCTGAATAATGGAGTCGGACGGGGCGGGATGCTAATTTTCGAGAGTGCCGTCGCCGCGCGCGGAATTATCGGGGATTATTCCCGGGCGCTCGCGGGGATTCTTCGTGGGGTCCGGCGGGAGTTTGCGGGGATTATCGGTCCGAATGCCGATTCTGCGGCTACTTTTTTTTTTATTTTTGTTTGAAGGAATAGTATAGCAATGGGTGTTTGATCGTTTTCTGAGGTATTCACGAGAAGTCTCACTTTTAGGTTATGGATGCGCATGCATCTTTTTTACTTTAGAAAGACTAGGGATGCGAGAGGTTATGGTAATCGAGAGTCGTTTTGCCCTAGCAAATATTTATTCTCTTTTGCTCAATCCAATCGAATGAAATTTTGTAAGTCGACTTAAAATCAAACAAAGAAAGGCGTTGTGTAGTTTCATTGTCGAACAAAAGTTGTGAATAACCATATTAAATTGAAATATGTTGTTTTTTAAAAAACTTTCAAAGCGCATGCAGAATTTTAGGTGGGGTTGACGATATTATTTTAAAAAAACTCTTTCAAAAGTGACCCTTTTTAACATACTTTTTATAGCATTTGCACAAATTCAAACTGCGTACGTATCTCCCCAAAAACAGTAGATTTAACTAATAGCACGAAAGTAGAAATCACAAGATTCATTCTAAACTTGAGAAAAACTGATGTTGAAGACTAAACCACGGATATATTATATGTTCAAGTGTCACGTTTTTCTAAGTTTGAAGTTTATGCTATGATCACTACGGCTTTTTGCATACAGCCAAACACGTACCGTGCTAGTGATAAGAAGTAAGATGTTTGTCTAATTTTGACAAATGGATAAAACGAAATGTTATATTTATTATTGTAAAGATCAAGAAAAATTGAAAATTTCTTCCACGTTGAGAATTTTGATTAATTTCTTGCCTATTTTTTTGTCCATAGTATCCTCCTCAAATTTTAAGATCCCCAGCAGCATTTATTAATAATTTGTATCACAACATAATAGAACTAAACGTTTCACGTATAGTGGACATGATTTAATTCGTTGGGCGGGAAATTCAAACATTTAATTCCTATTAGCCAGTTCTGATAACATAACCTGTCTCATTGGAGGATTCTATATTACCCACTCAACAAATTAAACCAAGTCTACTGTGCGTGCTCCAAAATATAGTTCTCGCCATTGACTGAATTTTCACTAAAAATTTATTGGTATTTTCAAACGTTGAATTTCAACTAAAAACTCCAATTTAAACAATATCAACAATATCTCATAAAAGTCCACGTTAAAATCTATCTAGCAATGAAAAATTTGTTTAATTAATTTATCATCTTCTAAAAACCTTACAATGATTAATCATTCAGATAAATTGATCTGCAAACGGACTCCTGCCAAAATCTGTTATTTATTTTATATGGGCGATCGGTAGCCCCATCTTATCGAATTCCTACATTCATCACTTTCTCGAGGATGAAAGTGTAATAATCAAAAAATGACCAAAAAATCAGTTTGTGGACCTGTAAAAAAAAAAAGGCTCATCGGAAGAAAGAACAGTAGTAATATCAGCTAATGCTCAGCTCTCCTTATTCTCCTTCGTCCTTTTTCCTCGAAAGCTAAGAAAAGGCGAAGAGGAGCGATTATGCGCGCCCTCGCGTCGCGCGAATTTACCGTCGTCGGCTGCGTGGCTGTGTACAAGCTAGGATACAGAGAGTAGAAAATTGGGGGTGGAGGATCTGCAGGGCGCCAAATTAAATTGGCCGCTCGGCGAATAAAGCAGCGACTAGCGCGAGAGGGCTCTGCAGATACATTTTTCGCCGCGGCGACGGAAAAATGTAGATAGGGAGCGTAGGAGGAAAGAGGAGGGGGGGGGGGGGGGAGGGATAAGTGAATCAGTTTTGCGAGCAAACACCGGGCGTGTCGTGTATTTACGCGCGTACGACTGTTGCTGCAGCTGAGTGTGGGTCGGTAGTGTACGCGGGCAGGAATTGTGTGTGTAACAAGTAAGTACAAGACGCGTGGCTGCATACCCTAGTATATGCTTTTCTAAACAGTTGGGGCGGAGGTGGAGATCAATGGCTGGTGGTTTACTTTTTTTGGGTGCTGTAATGGTCGGGATTTTTCTGAATTTGTGATTGATTCGAAATACATGATAGAGTAGAGACATAAGGTACGCTCGCTTGGCTGATCGAAAAGTGTCTCGTTCTGTAAATTTGATCATCCAGACAACTGAATAGAGAGCACAGCTTGTATGTAAATTGAGTAGCGTAGTAGCGCCACGTTGGCAAGAAGAGGAACTGCTACAGCGTGCAGCCACGACACTATTATGCTTTTTCTTTTAAAAAAAGTTATAAACATAGATAAGCGATCTTAAACTATTAAATGTGAATAATTGAGATTCAGGCAGCTCATGATTTTATATTATGTTTTAATGTGATCAGAATATACGTTTCACTTTATGAACTTATCATGTATTTTACCGTTCTAAGCACAACTTTTGTGTCGAACAATGCAGAGGCTCTACTATAGAGGGACCGTGGTTGCAAGAGCAGTATTCAACAGGCTATATATATATATTATACGATGTATAGCAGAGTCATGTGTCTTTGAAATGTCACTTACAATAAAAAAATTAATTAAAAAAAAGGTTAGGTTGATGTTACGGCATTTCAACTTTTAAATATATCATTTACAATGAACTATACTATGTATTTCTTAAAGGAGTTCAACCAGTTCCAGAATTAATAATGAGATTCGGACAAAAATCCATTTACGTCCGAATATAACCTCTAATATAACACTGTCAAAATTTGGAGGCATGAGGATCTTTCAGAGCCGAGAAATCAATGAAACTAATTAGAATGAATTATGAGATACTGTACTTCTGATAACTTTTGTTGCTTTATCTCACTCGTTGATAATGAACTGTAGATGAAAATTTTTCCAGTGATGGCAGAATATCCAATAATTCTAAATAATCTTAAAAACTGGGACAAACTTTCCTACCAAATACAAAAAAATGAATAAGCTAAGTGGAAACTAGAAAAGGTTATGTACTCACACAAGTGCAAGGAAGGCAGACGACGTATCAAACAGTAGAACTCATGGCATTGACTATTGGAAGCGAGAATGAAGTTGGAGGGGAAAATGGCGCTGACTGTCATTTTAACATGTGATCTTATAGATGTTCCCCCCAGAATGCCGACGGCGGCCGCTTTAACTAATTTTTTGCCATAAGATATAACATGGAGATTCCCCCGAAACGAGGGCAGCACATGTCATTCTACTAATAAAAAACGATTTGTTTTTTAGCACGTTTAAATCTCGCCGCTTAATAACATTCTTTTTATAAAGAAATCAAATGTTATTCAATACAGAAATGGGCAAAAAGAAGTTTTTTATATATATATCGATACTACACAGCAGGCCTTCGTCTTAAACTTTTTACAATTGTTATGATTGCCCTTTTATATAGCTCTGAATCGTTCTAAAAAAAATTAGACATATTGTCACACGACCACTAAACAAATAGTTATAATTATTTTAAAATCTGATCATTTTAAATAGATTAAAAAAAAGTGTAAAAGTCATGACAAAGCTGGATTTTAAAGTTTCCCATAAGAGTACATGTTAATTAAACACTCGATTTCTCAGCTCATAGGCTCTGAATAGCTCTGAAACTTTGAGGATCGTCTCTTACTATCGAAAATAGTGTATTAGTTGAGTTTCATCAAAATTTGATCATCTAAATTTTGGGGGGAACTCCCTTAAGCGTGTATTTTCAAAACGTCATTTGCGATGAAATATATTAAAAAGAAGTTAGGTTTACATTATGTTACTTTAAATACTTGATACATCGTCTATTCGAACAAAACCCTTGCAGTTTTTTTTCTTTTCAATGTAAATACCAAAATAAATGAGAACATGTGAGAGACGTAAATTATTTTTTTTTAATTTTCAAGAGGAAACTTATGTCCAACAACGGTAAAAAGCTTAAATAATAAATCTGCACTGTTACTGTCGAAATTGATAAACTATGCACGCAAAAATACTCAGCGCACAATTATAATTTCAAAATACTTTTTATTCAACAAAATTTACATCAACAAACATTCTTCTCTACCTTACTAATTCTAGCTGCCTTACAATCAAACGAAACAAGTCTTTTTTTTCCCCACTCTGTATCCAGCCCGATTCTCTAGTCCCACACAAAAAACCCGTGCTGATACCGTATTATCACTTGCACTTCTCACTCGCGTGATGCTCGCGCCTGTGCCTGTTGAGAAGCTGGACCCGGTGAAAGGCTATCTTACACTCTGCGCACTGGTAAGGCATCTCCCTCGTGTGGAGCCGCATGTGCGCCGTGAGGTTCTCCTTCTGGCAGAACTTTTTCTCACACACCGTGCACCGGTAGGGCTTCTCGCCCGTGTGGGTCCGCTTGTGCTTGGCCAAACTGCTACGGTTGCTGAACGCCCTCTGGCAGACGGAACAGCGGTCGTAGATGATGCCCGTATGGATGCGCATGTGCGTGTTCAGGGTGTCCTTCTGCCTGAACCTGTGGGAACACACCGGGCAGACGTAGGGCTTCTCGCCCGTGTGGGTGCGGACGTGGATCCGGAGGGTGCCTACCTGCTTGAAGGCACGTGGGCACATCTCGCACTGGTAGGGCTTTTCACCAGTGTGCGTACGCATGTGTACGGTTAGATAGATACTGCGCTTAAAGGTTTTAGGACACACTGGGCAGCTGTACGGTTTGTCGTTCTTGTGGTTCTGGTTGTGCTTTTGGAGGTCGTTTCTGTCGTCGAAACACTGCCGGCACTTGGAACATTGGAAGTTTTTGACCTCATCGCACGGGTTCCTGGAAACTTGTCGGTGGCTGGCGATGAGCTCCGATGATTCCGTGATTTTTGCAGAAGCAATCGATGGTTCCTGTTTTATTGTTGATTCGTTTGGTATGGAGGTCATGGTGTCAATGACACGTGGGCTGTTTGATGGTTGCGCTGTTGATCAAAGTAAGAACAAGCTATTTTGATTCGTTATTCAGTAAGGAGTTCGATAAGCGATCTTACTCTTACTTCGATTTGACTACTTTGTAAAAAAGTCTTATTATGAATTATCGTTTTTCCTCCGATGTATCATTGATATTAATATTGTCATTATTTTTACTTAAAAAATGTATAAGGAAACATAGCGTTAACATTTCTAATGTTTAAATGTAAGATCGATTGCTGTAAAATATAAATAAAAATTATTTTGAGACTATGATTTCAACAAACAAAAATGACATAGATCCAAAGTAATAAAACATTGGATTTAATGTCTTTCTCAAACTCTGGACTGTAGTTAACATTTTTTCTTTCCAAATAATATAATATTTAGCTATACGCACTAGCATGAGGTATGTACACTCAGGATACTACTTGATTAAACATCAGTTACCTGAACTGCTTAACAGCAACGATCTCAATGAGGACACTATACCACGAAAATTCAAAAATGACTAAGTAAAGTAAGCTCAAGGTGCAACGCCGCAAGAATTTTGTACCTGCAACCCAGGGGATAATTTACTTGTTATCTAAATATTTATTTGAAGGATAAATTATCAAATTGAATGAGTATATCTACTAGATCTAATCATTTTCATAATTCTCAAGGAAATTGAACAAGTTTTATGAAAGTATATTGATTCTGCTCTCTAAAATAATACAATAGTGATTTTTCGTTGAGAGCTGGATTTTGAAATATTTTTCCTTTTGAAGCATGTCTAATCTAAATATTAATCCATTAATATGCATCCCAAAATTAGAAGGAGCAGTCTTCAAAAAACCACTGCAATGATGATGTTATCAATTGTTGTTAAAAAGATATATTTCAGTTCAGATATCATAAATATTATATATTGTTTAAATAATGTACCAGTTCACAACAAACTACACCCTGAATTTCGAGGCTTCAAACGTTAGATTATCGAGTGATAGGACTACGAAATTACTGATATACACTGATTTTTGTAAAATCCAATTTTCTCAAGTGCAAGTTTCTCCGTTGAAATTCTATTATATGTGCATCGACTCGTTCCAAAAGGATGAAAGAAAACATAAATATATGAATGTATATATGTAGAACAAACAGCAGTAGTCAATTCCAGCTGATGAACATATACGATATCCTCTGAAGCATCATTGTTTACAAACTATTTTTACTCACAGATACAGGTACATAATGTACGACTATGCAATAATACAATTGAGAACTATAATAGGAGAGCACGCATGCCTCAGCCTCACCAGAAGTTGACGTGCGTTGCAGCTATACTTCTTTTACTATACTTATTTACATTATTTGTGCAGAAAGCCTTCGCGTTGTGTACTGTATACTTATTTTGACCAAGTGTGAGAAAAAACAATAAAGGCTTTTCGGAACAAAAGTGGGCTAGTACATTGTCATCGTCGGCCCTCGTAGCAAAATATAAAAAGGTAAAAGTATCAGTTATGAAATGTTTTCAAAATCTAGCCATCATACTTATACAATAGTCCCGCATAAAAAAGTTCTCAGAAATTGTACAATAGAGAAAAGAAACGTATATCCTTCAAAATGATAACTTCCCAGAACAATAAGGAGAATCTTTTATTTTAGTCAGTGTTGTATTTAAAAATTTGTCATAACCTCAAATATTTGATGTATTGATGAAACGCGCTGAATGCATTTAAATTACGTATATATATGAGAAGTATTGCATGACAGAGACATATTGTATTTCACGTTAAGATAAACAAATTTTTAGTTGATTGTGAGCATAGACATAGTAAGAACGTACTAAGTTCTTACTATGTCTATGATTGTGAGGGGAAAAAATCTTTTAATAACCTATAAACTGAATTCATAATTAATCTTTCTACAGCTGTCAAGGCACATCAAATGAAATTAACGGTCTCTGTTTTCAATAAACTGTCAATATTTTATACAAGAAAAAGAAAATTCGATGAGAACCATTTCAGTACTGGTACTTTTACCTCATGTATTTCAAAACAAAAACTTACCTTACGATCTTCAATACCACTTTTCATCAATACACTGGATGACCGCTGAGTTCTTAAGACACTTGTTGGCTCCTTTTAACTTGGCGTAACTCGGTAGGTATGCATCCTTTTTTTAACAAAGGTAATAAACGAATTCTTGTTTTCTGACAACTACTAATATCACAATAAGAAAAATTTGAGTTAATCGCCTCGAAATCCACGATACCCTTTATGCAGACGCGAAATACTTTACGCTCACTGCAGTCTCACAAACTGAAAGCGAATGCTCACCGATCACGCACGAGAGAATTTCCGAAACTATCCTCATTATATACGCAATTCGTCATGCGTGACCAGCAGACCAGTCATCGACCGAACAGATAATGTAATATGTATAACACGGGTCTGACAGCAGACAGGCGCGTTCCAGCCATAGAGATAATATCTCTATGTTTCCCACACGTGCAGCGTCTAAAGGTGCGTTTTGATGGAGCTCTGGAGGTTTGCAGTTAAAGGGAGCGTTGGATTTTCATCGTACTATCGGCGATATTCTATCGCTCTATTCGGTCGCTTCGGTCCTCTTGCTTCGTCTATTCCCGATTTATGATTTAATCCATTAAAGAAGGATAAATCAATTTCCTACTCGTAATTATTGCATTTATGTGTTCATTAGAATAATTATTTATTTGCACAATATAATATGTGTACATTGACTGTTTATAGTTTTTATCCAGAAGTAGAAGAATCAAACGGAACCAGTAGAACAAGTGAACCGGGGCGGTAGTACGTAACTTCTTCAGCTTTGACAAGATTAGGACAAACCAATTTTCGTCTTTAAGGCACCTACCGCTGTCCAGAAGACGAAAATTGGTTTGTCCAGATCCTTTTGTCGTAACTTGATGAACTTCTACACCACGCTACACCACAGCTCTACACCACACGACGTAATTTTTCTACGACCAATATTAATTTTTAAGACGTCTTAAGCTGTGTTTAGGAGGAGAATTCTGTAGAAAAGTGTTACGTGATGTAGTGTGGAGCTGTGGTATGGTGTAGAAGTTCGCCAAGTTACGGAATACCACCCCAGGAGCAGGGATCCCAAAAGTGGCATACGACTGTATGTTAAAGCACAATATACAGATATACATTGGTATACAGTCGTATGCCACTTTCGGGATCCCTGCCCAGGAGCCGTACGGCGTAACTTTTTCTTGATTCTACTTATGAATCTTGACAAACCAATTTTTGTCTTGAAAGGATCCCGTGGCGTCTTTACAATGAAAATGGGTTCGCCCAGACACACAAGTTGAAGCTGGAAAAGTTACACAGAACCATCCTCGATAGTACGCTGATAATCGAACGCTCCCTTTACGTTTTTTTTTTCCTTCTGGGTGCGTTCCGTTAGCTCCGGCAGTTTATCGAGGAATCGAAATATTGTCGATACCTCGATAAACTCTTTTGGTGCTAACGGAACGCGCCCAATATCGTGCGGAAGGATCGCGTTTAGTGAAAATCGATTCTCGATCTAGAATATCAAAGTGTATAAGTGGTCTCTATTGTCACTATTTCGATAGTTAAGATAGAGAGTCGATTTTCGTGAAGTGCGATCCTCCCGCGCGATAGAAGGAAGAATATGCAACCTATATATATATATATATATGTATACCTTTAGGTGGGGATGCAAGTCCGTAAATTTTTTTGATTTATATTGTCCACATTCTCGTCAACTTTACACGCGCAGAAGACGAAAACTAGTTTCTGCACAAACGCAGTGAAGTAAAATCAGTCAAAAAAACTTTCATAAAAGTTATCCACAGGGTATTGAGTAACTTTTGCCAGCTTCGACATATGGATCTGAACAAACAAATTTTTGTCCTGAAGACACCATAAGATGCTTTCTAGTCGAAAAATTTTTTGTCCAGATTCATGAAGTAGAAGCAAGCAAAGTTGTATAATAGCACGCCTGGCTTGAGATAGAGATAGTGCGTACATCGAGCATGCATATGAGATTGAGGAGATGATTGTTACTTATGTCATACATGTATGTGGTGCCATATATAATTCGGTTCATTCAACACGTTCTCCCCTTCCCTTTTGACTTTCCGTCTTTCTCTTTCTTTCTATAATTATAAGATCAACATCTATGTATAACTAATCACACATCACGACTTTTTCAGTCTTATAACTTTCATATCATTAACTGTTTATCAAAGAGTATGTTTTTTTTAACAGTTCGATTTTAATTATTCCTGAATTTATAAAAATAGTTTTATTTAGTTTAATTTTTACATAAATATTTTTATTTTTAATTAAATCATTGCAAATTTAGTTTAATCATTACATTTAATAAATACACGCAATAAAATAAGTCTTGTTTGACAATATTTATTAAAATTAGAGTTATTATAAATTAATTGAGTGTGAAAATTTGTTTACTTTATTGCGATTGATTAAAAAACTATTGAATTATATTTGTTTCACACCACTAAAAATTTTGAATGTATGAATGAACAAAAAAAAATCCAAATTAATAAATAAACTGTGTAACTTCAAACTTAATTAAATTCAATCGTACCGACACGGTGGCGCAGCGGTAGAGTTGCAGTTTCGTCGATCACCGAAGTCAAGCAGTGTAGGGGCAGGGTGGGACTTGGTTTGGTTCAAGTCTCGT
>JAPYYV010015226.1:4085-14372 GCA_030522625.1 Copidosoma aretas
TGTCACGGTACATAGTATGCGAAATTCCGATGCAAGTTTATACGGCGATTTTTCCTGTGCTAACAGAGAATATTCCCGCATTTACCTTTTTCCGTGCAAGTACTATGAGGCGATGGCAAAGGTGTCTACCTCATCGCGGAGGATGTTTTCAAGACTGGCAAGAGGGAGAGAGAAAGAGCAAGAGGGAGAGAGAGAGCAAGAGAAAGAGCTGGAGAGACTTAAAATATTAGGACGCGATGTCCGCGGTTGGGAAAAGCGCAGCGAAACTCTCATCGACTCCAATCTCCCGTACTGCTCGAGACTCCCTGGACGAAATATGATCCGCTCTCTTATTAGCGTAGGTATTTCTCTCATGTTCGAGGCAGTCCTTCTATGCCTGCCTACACGAACGTAATTGTCTTTTTA
Source organism: Copidosoma aretas (assembly GCA_030522625.1). Taxonomy (NCBI): domain Eukaryota; kingdom Metazoa; phylum Arthropoda; class Insecta; order Hymenoptera; family Encyrtidae; genus Copidosoma; species Copidosoma aretas. Next base: position 4,491 of record JAPYYV010015226.1, read on the forward strand.
TAATCATTAAACAGTAGCTTGGAATCGTGAGGGAAGTGTTTGGGTTGCTTGAATGATAACAAAAAATTTAAATCTAATACATATATTTATAATAGCTTGAAAACAAAAAAAAAAAAAAAGATTCATGGCCTATACAACGGCCCGTTATTAACTTTTTTAAAATTATTAAATATTAATCTTTCTTTGGATGCGAGTAAATATTTTCGGATTAATAATTTCCACTGATTTTTGGTTGAGCTGCCTCGACACGCTTTTCTAAAAGAGGTTTCCGACAATCTTCATCCTCCTTGGTCTTGCTGCTCCCCGAATTACTTGATTTACTAGAGTATGGACCCATGTTGATCGTTCAATGCTCATTAGACGGATGAAGCCTAACATAATTCTTCATTTTGTTTTATAAAAAAGTAAAAATAAAAATACATCCACTGCAAAATATACTTTATTTTCCATCTCGTTTGTCGGAAAAGTTTATAATAGCGTTTATATATTGAGTCTTATCATCAGTCTTAGATTCACTATCATATTTCTCAGATTCACTACCAGCATTAGTAAAAACCGATCCATCGATTTCATCAAAGGAGGAGGACCTCCCATTACTTTTCTCCCTCTTGTCACTTTCCAGCGCCTCCAAAAAACATTCAGACTCCAGATCAATGGAGCTTCTGACCAATGAGCAAAGCCGTAATTTAATTTGATGATCTTTACTAAGTGTGCAAAAAACTTGCTGAATACACCTTTTCGTGTCTCATGAGCGTCACACATTAACGCATTCATGGAATATGCAGTTTTAAGAAAGTAAAGCGATGGTGCCATATAGTCTTGAACGTTGATCACAGTACGTCCCATAATAGATTTTTGCTACCACACACAAGTGTTCTTTTAATCGTCTAATAGAACAATCACCTATAAACCAGCAAAGCCCGTGCTCTCGGGTCGACTGCCGGTCGTTTTCCCGACGAACATCCTCAGGTAAAGTAGAAAAATTGCATGGAGAACGCACAATCCAATAATTAATCACAGGTCTCATAAAAGACACTACCGCCATTTCTTTTGGTAAAAACGGTCGCGATGCGACAAGAAAACCTTAGATCTCTACCATATAAGGCGTTGGCTTTCGGCGTTGTAAGGCCTAGAGCCTCTTGTCGTTACAATAAATTTTATTCTATTCTATATAATCATTCTTAAATAAATCTATTTTCACAATTCAAGCTTGTTATACTAACGCGTATCTGTCACGTTTGATACCAAGTAATAAACTGAACTGCGCTCTGCGTAGACATTCTTTCATATACGTTAAATTTGTTCATACTCACCTTACCCCCTCCAAACAGCTGTAAAATTTTGTGTGCTGAAGTCTCCAAGTCATATGTGTAGTACGTATATGACACATTTTATAATGTGAGTAAGAGCTGTATATTATAATTTTTGATTGTAAGGAAGTTTTGAGAAAGGTTATGTACAGATTTGAAAAGGAATTTCTATTGAATACATTAATCAATGATAATCAGAGTTTATGAAAAAAAAGTACATTGATTTTTTTGTGTATTACACATCTTCTTCAGTGTAGGTAACACATTCTTACTGCATGTTGAAGTAAAACCTTTTCATCTGTCTAACATTATGGGCAGCACACATAGATTTATATGCACCGTTATGGTGGGGGTAAGTGGTAGCCGATGATGGTAGCTCAAACGGTGGATAATCAGTCATACCAATAACTTGAAAATTAAACCTTTAAAGCCATGCTTTCTTCAATTCACCAATGACAAAGATCTTATTAGCATCTTTGAGATTCTCACGAAGCACATTGCCAATTTCTGTGTAGTTGATATAACTTTATTGCCAATCCAATGCATGATAGTAAAGCTCAAGCCTAAAATTTCCATGTTTATACTTTTGATTTAATCTGCGCCAAGAAAATGGTGGTTTGAAGCCAAATACTTGCGGCTTTTTATCTCTATCAAGCGGTTGAATGGCTAACTCTTTGAGCACTTAATCTTTTCTAGGCTTTTGAAAGCCCTGCATGTCCACTACGTACTCTAGTGCAGTGAATTCGTTTATCGTCGGTTTATGTGAGATATTAATCAACAAATTTTTTTTTTTTTTTTCTTAATGATTTAACAATTTTTACTATCATTTGATTATTCCTTTGATTTTCTTTTCGCCCATTCCTCAGCGGGTTTTTTCTGAAATTTTGCCCACTCTTCTTGTCGTCGCTTATTCTATTCTTCTTCTTCTTCTTTGCTCTGATGACCTTTCTACACGATGTTTAAAAGCCAAATGATGTCAGTAGAGTCATTAATCACCTTTTATGACTCAATATGAGTTTTTTAACGTCCCCACTCATCGGACTATATTGGACAACGCTATCATGTAGAATCAAGCAACAGACTCATGTGTTGGCGGGAAAATTGTCATCAGATTCAAATTCTAGACGCACATCCACTGGTGCATTTTTTAGTGACTTATTTTGCTTAGAGCAGTCATTAACAATGAAAGGTGCGGTGCTCAGAAAATCATATCTGTTTAAGATAGTGGGACTATCTTGACTATAATGTAAATTCCGAAAATTGGCATAGATTTCGTACATCAATGCATATTTATTGTTGGTTATATCAATATTAAGATCGCTGTAAGAATAATGCTGTAAATTAAGGTAGAGTTTGACGTTTCTTATGTTGCAGTGATCGAACCTGCTCGCATTAGCATCTTTACGATTTTTGCGATCAGTTTAGAAGGCTAATATAACATAGCGTGGCTTTTCCAATTAATTTAACGTCTTGACGGTCCAGATATGTTTTGTTGTTGTAGGCAGGAGCCAATATTCAAAGAGCTCCTAAGCTTGTAAACTCATAGATATAGACTTATCTTTTTGTAAATCATTGAGGAGGCGGATTTTGTAAGAATCTGACATTGCAACAAAGGGCATAAGCCATTTCAGCTTCGATATTACTATTTTAAACTCTTCCTAAGTTACTACCAGATTAGTGGCACCATCAGCCGGGGAAATCCCTTGTTGAGCATTTAAGTCACTTCTAGATCTCGTAAGTATAAGTTTGTGTTTTACATTAACAACACTCTTACAATAGTCTTCAGCAAAACCCAAATCATGCTAAGAGGAATCATGACGTTAAAGTAGACATTATCAGCTAGACTTAGAGCGTTTTTACCTTTCCAACCTGCATTCTGACTTAATACGTCTTGACTGGGCCTTAGCGTTAAATGATTTTTCATGAGGGTCGTCAGAGCCTCATTTTTAAACATACCTATCTCTATAACGTTTATCTCATATCTTATTTCTTTAAATAAGTAGCGAATAGTGTTGTTTACCAATTAAGTATTCGTCGGTTCTGTACTACCATCTTCTTCAAATAATTTCCCATACATATTTATGGAACTGCGAGATGGAAGCAGACATAGGTCTTGGTGCTGAATCGATATGCGGATCTCATCATTGTTACCATAAGTTAAAGATGTTTATAGTTAATGAGCATGGGTCTCATAGTGCGCAATGGATTCGTCAAAGGCGACTGGAGAATAAATGCTTCAAAGGTCTTCCATCACGATTTTTCTTTTTCTGCAGCCGGCAAAAGAAAGCAGAAGTTATTTCCCACCACAAGCTATTACTTTTAGACCTATGCTTTTTAAAAACTGCTTGTTTTGATGTGTTACTGCTTTCGTGGTTTGTTGACAATTGATCTTTCTTATCCATTTTGGCTTATTTTTATAGTCTCGTCCAATCTCAGAAGTTCGTTGATGAGGTGCGTTCTCACTTTAGCTGATTTATTTATACAGCCTCGCCCAACTCTACTGTTGTACACTATACCCATTTTAATGAAGCTGTTTCAGTTGTAGTCTTATAGTTATAACTTCTTCACGAAAATTAACCAAGTGACCTTCTTGATCGACAAAGTGCACTTAAAGATAGTCTATGATTTTGGCGGAGATGGGTAAATATATCGTTTGCGTTGGAACATCGATGATTTTATATCTGGGGGGAAAAAATTCATGAGTCGTGTGAACTTCTACGCTGGTTAATATATGCTCCGGGAGTAATATTGCACTCTGCTCGTAAAGAGTTTATTTTGAGAATTTCTACAGGCAGACCCGACTCGTGCTCGACGTTAGCCTAAAGTTACTGATTACACTTTGTAGCGTAAAATTTTTAGGTTTCACACTAATTGTAATATTTTTGGATAATAGTTCGTTGCAAGGAAATCCCTTAATGTCAGAGATCTCGTAGCTGCCCGTTAGTAAGGTGATTACCTTCTTTCCCACACTAATTGTATTATTGAAAATGTCAATTTTTGGTATGGAATTAAAGGAAAGCAGCCTAACCAATCCAAGTACGTAATTTTTTAGAGGTAATAGTTTGATTTGTGGAGAACATTGCGCTTCGAGAAAAGATGATGTTTCTGATAAACCTAATTTCAATGATACTTTTATGACGGTTTGCCATTGACTGATGGTATTTCAGTATCGAGATATATTTATATAGGCTGGCGACTAAGTTTTTTACAGAGAAAGCTCGAAACAAAGATGGCCACAGTTGAAAGTATCAAAATCCTGATATCTCTTACAATTATATTTGATAAAGTTAACACCAAGATATAGCATTAAATCACTTGCTGGTTGCGGATCACAAAAACTGTCAAAATACGTCACGTTATCGCCTCGCTTCTGATAGGCAACCCAATGAGTACCAGGACCGCCCTTATCAACAAGATTTACGATTGCGCATTCGTACAAATTAGCTCCATCAGCTGGCAAAGTATTTTTCATAAAAACTCCACGAAAGTGTGATATTTTTAAAATTGTGGCATATTTAATAAGATCGTAGTCTGTAAGAGCTTGGTTTGGTAGTTTAACATAAAAAAAAAACATTTTTTTTCTTGCTTTTTCATTTTCCATTTACAATTTTTATGTGGTTTTAAGAATAGTCCCTTTCCTAATAGTAGCGCTTCCACCTTTTCATTATGTCTCTTACATTCATCTATTTGTTTTTAAGCAGATTTAGCCCTGTTAATAGCCTTAACAATTCCGGTTGCACAATTAGTAACAGCACCTACAGCACTTTAACCAGCAAACGCTGGAATTAGGTATGGCAGAAATCCTTTGACATTTTGCTGAATAGGTAACACTTGAGGCATCACAACATAATTTTTACTACCAGCTTTCTTTACAGCTTGCCATGCCCCCTTCAATGCTGAACTTATAATTTTTTGAGCACAACCACTTTGAACCATAGACTTCAAGGCAATTGTAATCAAGCTTTTTAAAGTTATTTTCTTCTTCTTGCCGCTTTTATAACTAACTTTTCTAGCGTTTGAACAGCACGATCCCATGCTGAGTTTTGATTTTAACCTCATGGTGTTGGTAACAGAATAAGTAGCAGATTTCTCACCAAAACTCGCTTCTTCAGCCTCAAATCTTTGCCAAGCCTTTTCTGCAAGAACCTCGACTGCAGCATTCTTAGCTGCAATATTTTCTTAGCTCTGTGAGTAGGCTATATCGTGTTGTTTGCAAGCCTGATCCAGCGGATTGATATCCGGATCTCCACGAACTAACCTTTCTGCTAACTTGGTGCCTGGTCCAAAATACTGATATCCCGGTATGTGCAGCTCTATAGGCAGTTTAATAATAAGTGTGTTTATGACTCTACGACCCTGACGACGATGGGTGATCATTACTTCTCAAGCTCTCAACAATGAATAAGGTCAAAATATGATTCACACATTATTTATAGTTCCAAGTTTCAGTTGTTTCAGCATACTAATAATTCGAAGAATAGAATGTTAAACATCCGGTGGTAGGCAGGATAAGATGACTAATAAGTCTGAAAGTATAAAGGCATACTATTTATAATTTTGTGTTTTAGTGTCAGTTGTGTCAGCATATAGTCAACATGAGCTTTGTGGATGAGAACGTGAAACTTTCTATTATGAATTTCGACAAATTCGTTAAGCAAGGTAAGAAAATAAAGCGCCATGGTTATTTGTTACCCGACACCATAAGAGCTAGTCTTTGTTGTCCGTCGAACTGTGCAAAAACAAATAGCTTGCTAGCTCTTATTGCTCATCCCAACGGATTAAGATTTAAGGATGTTTGTCTATATTTAAAGTTGTTAAATCAGCAAAAGAACAAGTTACTAAAACTGTTATTAGAGTCTATGGATAGGGAAAACTTTTTTATTTATTTAGAGAGCATGAATCCGTCATATCTCCAGATAAGGCACTACCCAACTCCATACTGAGATTGGATGATATTGCCTGTGAATAACAAGATAATGTGAGAGCCTTACTCTGCATGGGGCGTCACAAAATCATCGACTGTTTCTATTTATGCCAATCATACGCTTAAGTTTCCAAGCATTTAGTAAGAGATAATTTGAACCTCTTAGTACTATTCCGACAAGATGATATGAATTTGAAGCAAACTTATAATGATCATGTTAACATCGATATGACTAACAATGAATTCAAAAGATTTTGTGTAAAGTGTTGTGAAGATGAAAAATATGGGTTTGTCGTAATAGATAAGGATAGAAATGTGAAAAATAGTAGATATAGGAAAAGATTCGACTCTTTTGCTATAAATATCACTTATACTCACTGAGTGTGTGTTAGTCTCATATCAGCTATCAAGAAGTCAATATGGACGTTATTTGGGAGAAAAAACGCATTTTTCAAGAGGTTAAAAAGGCGAGAAAAGCTGTTGGACGCAAGTACCAATTGCTAAAGATTGGAAGAGAGAATTTTGAGAAGTGGATTGGTGAAACTTTCAAGCTAATTACTAATCCACTCCATAAGATCATTTTCAAAACGGAAATGGAAAATAGTGTACAGCAACAACTTGAATCTACAGCTAGAGATCCTTTAAAGTCTATTAAAAAAAAAAAAAAAAATTATAGATACATCAATGTTCCACTTAGCCAGCAGGTATAGTGATGATGATATTGCTTCTTCTTCAGATGATACTATAGAAGATCATGATACAGTTGTGGGAAAAAGTAATAATGATGATGATGATGTAGGGCTTGATAAAAATAACAGTTTATTCATTTATCCATACTTACAAATAGTTGATAAAAAGAAGCCAGAGTTGGACCGCATTTATGAAATAAGATAAGAAAATGGACGATATACGCTTGGAAATTTGACCATACATTTAAATAATAATGAAATTAAATAAATCATCTAAAGTATCTTATAACTGATGGATTAATGGAACTGCTCTAAAAAAAGGCATTCTAATAAAGTTCACTTGACACCAGACAATTTAGACACATACAAAAGAATCTAGAAAACATCGAACACGCATAAAAGGCGATTCATTGAAAATTATATTATTCGCTTATACGACAGTAAAAAATTTATTAATGTTATTGCTCCATTGTTTAATCTCACCAAAAAGAGTAAGAAGATGAAAGGTGAATCCATAACGTCATATAAAATTGCTAGAATGAACACACAAATGAATTACATTTATTAGGAAGACCCTATCAAACTGGTCGATCGTCTACGATTACTAGTGGCAGAAACATCAGCTGGTAATCCAAGTCATATAAATAAGATTAATTTGATTATTGTAGAGCATCGTAAAGCCAATATTATATATTTAGTTTGATTCAATAATTTGGCTTAGTATCAAAATGAGCATTGACGTATTCAGACGTGTATCATCATCAGCTAAGTCTATAGACAGTGGTCGAGGTCCTTCTGGAATCAGATAAAAGTTTACATTAGATGGTTAATTTAACCAGCAAAGTAAAAGATTATGCAACGTGGCAACAGTTCTTCAGTCTAATGATGCTGTAAATCCTATTATTTTACATAGAGAAAACAAATTTTTATCAGATGAGCAAGATAAGATACGTGTATTAATCAACAATTTCAGTGATTTTTTCTCGGAATCAATAGTAAATTTGCAGCGAGAAATAAATACAATTAGAGAGGTTTTGGCTCAGATATCTAAAATCACTCCTTAAGACAATTAAAAAGATGGAGAGAATAGTGAAAGAGCTCCATAAACCCACTAGACGCAACTACCAACGTCAAAAGTTTGATATCCGAGGCTTGGATGAAACATGGCAAGCTGATCTAGTAGAGATGATACCTTATTCTCGTAAAAATGTAGGTTACAGATATCTGCTTACATTCATAGATGTATTTTTCAAGTACGCCTGGGCTGTGCCCGTAAAAAGAAAAACTGGCGAAAATGTGACTGCAGCTATGAAGTCTACATTGACAGAAAGGAGAGTTCCAACAAATTTGCAAACAGATCGTGGCAAAGAGTTTTACAACACAAATTTTCAAAGTCTCATGCCAAAGTATAAGATAAATTTGTACTCTATCTATAGCAATCTAAAGGCGTCCGTGTGTGAGAAATTCAATCGAACTTTAAAGCATGCTATGTGGAAAAAGTTGAGTCTTTAGGGCAACTATAAGTAGACTTATATTTTACAAAAATTGCTTAAATCATACAACAATCGAAAACACCGTAACACCGGCATGAGACCAAAAGATGTAACTGCAGATAATGAAGTCCAAGTGTTACAAAAATTCACATGTGACAGCATCAACTTAAAGCTTAAATTCAAAGTCGGTGATTAAATGCGTGTGAGCAATTCAAAACAATAATCTGAGGATGGCTATACGCCCAACTGGTCAACGGAGATTTTTACAATCATAGGAGTAGCAGCAACAGATCCAACAACGTGCCATCTCAAAGATTATCGAGATCAGCCTATACCCAGAGGTTTCTACGAGCAGGAACTGTAGAAAACGAAGAATCCAGATGTTTTTCTCGTGAAGAAGGTTCTTTAAAGGCGTGGCAATTAAGTTTTCGTCAAGTGGTTAGGCTTTGACAATACGCACAACAGTTGGATTAATTAAATAGGACTATAAAAAAAAATTTTAATGTAAAGTATACGTAAATTTAATGTAATATTTTTTTTCTGTACTTGTTAATTTAAAAAGTGTAATGAAGGAGTATTCAATAAATAGTCCAGATATAAAGATGACTGTTTATTTTTTCAATTTATATTTACAAAATTATGCGTAAGAAAATTTTGAATGATTTCCATCATATGCAACGAACAATTTGAACTTATTTACTGCTTTCAATTATATATTAAAGAAGTGTTCGTGTTCTAAGATAGCTGAAGATACTTTGATTGACAAAAATATTTGGAATTCCGCTAATTCGGCGATGACTTTTGGTCCAAACCTAGTGTCTGCCTTCTTTAGCTTAGTCATTATATAATGGTGATCCACTATTATCTTTTTTAGTCTTTTCGTCGGTAAAAAGCTATTATTGGCGATTTTATTGATTGCTGTGAGATCCATCTGTAACCAATAAAATTCCACATATGAATAGTATATACATAGATCTGGCTCTCTCTCTATCTCTCTCCCCCTCTCTCTCTCTCTCTCTCTCTCTCTCTCTCTCTCTCTCTGTGTGTGTGTGAGTGTGTGTGTGTGTGTGTGTGTGTGTGTGTGTGTGTGTGTGTGTGTGAGAGAGTGTGTGCGTGCGCGCGCACGTATGTATTCAGTCATATCTCAGAATCTCTACCACCGATTTCAATGATCCAGGGCTTTCAATGTTTGATTTCCTGTCTTTATAGCGGCTCGAAAAAAATTCAAGTTTAGTACCTTATTAAAGTTTTTTATACTAATTTGTTATGTCTAAAAATCCGTTTTTTGCTACTTTCAGGGCAAAAAAATTGTAATTCGATTTTGTAGATAGATATTCTATGGATAATTAAATAGCTTAACATGATTAAATAATATTTTTGCTACAATAGTTATATTACGTAAATCGATTTCAGTAATAAGTTCTAAATATTTGTTTAATTGTTTTGAATTTTAAAAATGGTTACAA
>JAPYYV010015227.1:0-13180 GCA_030522625.1 Copidosoma aretas
AAATAACTTTGTCACAAATCTCAAACCCTCGAAAAGCTTTGTCAAAAATAAAACACTCGAATGTCTAATTTTGAAACACTCGAGTATTTACAGAGCAGCAGTCGGAAATTTCACCCAACCTGCCTTTCCAACGAAAAACAAGATGAGAGGAGCAACAACACCGGAATCTAAAGACGGCGAGGGGAGCCAACCGCCGCGCGCTGCCGGACCGGTTTGGTAAGAGAGCCGCTGCTCGTCGGCAATCCCTCGATACGTATCCCTTCGAGATGAGGGAAAGAGAGGGCCCGCTGCTTCTGAGAGCCCGACAACAACAACGGCCGAGCGGAGAAAACGCCGAATCAGCGGGCCTGCGCGAGCGGATGAAGAAAAACCGGGGGGGGGGCTGGTATATCATGTGTACTCGAGAAAGTTCCTTACCCCCCCCCCCCCCCCCCCCCCCCCCTCCCCCCCCCCCCCCCCCCCCCCCCCCCGCCACCACCCCCCCCCCCCGAGAGGAGGAGGGCAGGTTTTCGCTCGCTTGCGTGCGCGAATATGCCGCACGTTGTTCGGGTTCCCTAAATTAAATGTTTACGTGCGCCGACGTGGAGGAGAGATGGGATGCTGCTGCAACGTGGATGCAGGGCAGAGGAGGAGGAGGAAGGAGGCGGAGAGGGAACCGGTTGTTATTTCGTATATCTCTCGCCAGAGAGAGAGAGAGGGAGAGTGGCCCCGGTCGTCCTCGACCGTCTCTCTCTGGGTGTGTGTACGTGCACGACGCGGCGTCGGGCCCTTTAATGCATCTCTGGCGATCTCTCCGCAGCTTCGTACAGCGCGGGGTTCACGGACCCCGGGAACACGCGTTGTTGCACCTTGCGCTCGCTTGCCGCTTGGCCGCGGTCCTTTCTCCCTATCGCTTGTATCGGGAGGTCCTGCAGGAATTAATATTCGGCAATAGTATTTTGTGCTGTTATCCGTGGTTATCCCCTCTGCATGCGGCGTGAAGGAGCTGCGTCCATGAGCCACTACTCTCATCAAGCAGGTGTAATCGGCGATGGGTATTTTTTTTTTATTGCTCATCATTTTTGGAATCTTCGGCGAATTAGCGTCGAGCCTTTTCGCGAGCCAAGTCGTTGAATTTAATTTGGAATGGGATCTTGATGACGGGACTTTACGAGCTTGGATAGCGCGGCGATATTTAAATTTGCGGAGGGCGCCTTCGTTCATTAAATATTACATGTTTACGAGGCACGCTTACTTTGATATATCATGTATATGATGTTCTGGTTGCTCGAGTTACGATCGTATAGCGCAAAAATGAGATGAGTGGTGCACGTATATACTACCACGGTTGTAACTGTACAGAGAAAAATAATGCAAAAAAATTATGCAGAGTTTATGAACACAGAAGATATCATATGATCGTTAACGTTTTTTCGGAGTCGATTTACACGACAAGCATTACCATCTTTTTTTTCTCCAACTCTCAATACCACAGGGAGTTCGGAAAACTGACACTGCCAACTGGACTACGCCAGCGACCACCGACAATTAGATTAATTATGATTCTTCTTGTTTGATATCATCATTTTCAAATTTATAGAATAATCGTTAATGCTTTTTTCCAATACTGTTTTTTGCAACGAGCGTGCAAACCAAATAGTTAAACCATGCCTTCGACGGAAACCAAAAAAAAGTTCAGCCTCAAAACGGATCATTCGACCGAACTTGAAAACTATCCATACGTCAAATTGACACACCGCGAAGGTTGTGCACGACAAAAGGCCTCGTGGCCGGAAGCCCAGCTTCCCTCCTCCCCCGAAACGCGTCGTCGAACCAGCGATCGCTATCGCAAACATACCGTCATCGAACGCGTTACCCCTCGCGCACCGACAGGCCGCTCGCGTGCGCAAGAACACGTGCTCCAAAACCGTCCGACCGGCGCTGCCGCGCCGGCACTTGAGACCACAAAAATCCCCAAGTGCACTGTGCAGTACCGAGGGCGCGCACGTCGTACATACAATACACGCAGAGAAAGACACAAGAGTAGAGAGCCAGCACTCGGGGCGTGAGAGCCGGCTCCCTCTGCCCCGAGGGTTATATAATGGGGAGAAAATTGCCGGGCGCGTAATGGCACCTCGCGGATAAGGATTGCGCGCGCGCGCAACGGAGGCTCTAAATCGCGGCCGATCGGATACGCCGAACGGATCGCGCGAAAGGAGCGCACGCATAAACAAGCGCGCGCGAAAAGCCGGCCGTAAAGTATCGGGCGACCCGGTGCGCGCAAGTACGTCGCGCGCGTACGGTCCGGGGTTTTTCCTCGCGATTGAAACGTCGTACGCGAACGAGGGGATCAGCCGATTATTACTGCCGGGCAGCGATGAGTCGGGGGGGGGGGGGGGGGGGGGGGGGGGGGGGCGGGGCGGGTATTTTTTTTCACTCCCCCATATTCGCGAGTTATGACTGCTGCGGTTGTTGCATTGGCGCTTCGGGTTCTTTGTTTTTTCGGGTTGCGCTTATTGCGGCGTTTCACTTATGCGAAATTGCACCGATTGTTCGGGCGATTGAATCGTTCGGGGTTTTTGCACCGCAAGTCCGCTTGTTTGTTTTCAGGGGAGGGAGTATCGTTTGGTATGGTGTTGGTTGTGCGGCAAAAAGTTTGGTTTTTTATTCGGGGAGTCGAGAATTAGCTGCGCGTGCTTGTTATGGTAATTGGTTTTCAGCGTGGAGCGATTTGTGGATGGAAATAGGTTTTCTTGGTTCAAAGAATACGGAGATGCACCGGCTGGTGTAGAGCAGTCGGAGGAGCGTGGGTCTTTTAACTCGGACAGAGTTGGGAGTCGATACAAGGACTTTTGTAGAAACAATTATGTGCGTAAGGGTGCAAGCAATGCCCGCAGTTGAAAGCGCTTGAATAATTAAACATACAAGATATGATTTCGTTTGCTATAACGGTCTAAATCTTCATGGTTGAAGTCAATTTTTTGCCAAACTAAATTTTTAAATAAACTGCTCTTGCCAAGTATTTCAGCTCTGTTATACCACCCAATGATGAAGCATTACTTGCATGTTACGTTACTGTTTTGCATTGCTACTTTTTTACGATTTCCATATAATTGAAGACGTAAAACTGGAATATGCGAAGTACAGATTTATTTCAAAATGTTCTCAAACTCATGTCACAGTGGGTAAAGATCGAATTCGGTCCTCACATATAAACAGCCGAAGCACTGCAAGCCCCACGAATTCACGCCTGAATTTATCACAATAAATAAAAAATAGTGTTTATAATTCTCGCCCTTTCGACTCGCAGATGTTTGAAAAGACAATAAATTTTTCTTCTCCATAAAAAGAACAAATATTACACCGCAACCAACGATTGACACATCACCACCATTTTTCCAATCCCCCAAGATCCGAGCAAAGTCAAGTTAACTACCGCGCCTTTCGATTCGTCAGCTGCCGCAGGATCATTAAAAAGCGGGGCTTATACGAGCGCGGCAGGTCTAACGGCGCGCCCCCGGCCATAATACTTATAGCTACAGCCTCGCGCGCGCGCGCGCGCGCAAACGCACGACGATTGCGTAATGAAAACATTTGCAGAAAATTACGAGCGCCTCCTGCGGGTAATCACTCGAAAATCGCCGGGGCGAATTTTACGGGCGCGCAAACTGCCGCCTCCTGATTTCCGCCGGATTTACGAGTTGTTGGTTGGGAGGAAGAGAGACGCGAGGGATGATGCGCGCGGGCCTTTTTGTTCCCGAGCCATCGTGCAGCAGCGCTTTTGCCGAACGCGAGCGGATGCATTTCGCGTCGGGCGGTATAGGTAGGTACGTATAACCATGGGCGCTGAAAAATGGGGAAAAGGCCGGCGGGCGAAAAATTAAAAACTTCCGGCGCTGCCCTTTTTTCCCCCTACCGCTCTCGAGCTCGCTCCTTCTGTTATTGCGCCACCGCTCGCCATATGCCTCTCTATCCGCTTTCGAAAGTTATAGTTGCATTCACCTATGCAGTTTAGGATCGGACCGAGTGGGTTAGACGCGGGTATAGGTATGCGTGATGTATAAAGAGGAGAAACGTTCATGCGTGCACGTTACATATTATACGCAAGACGGCTGCGGCGAGCCGAGGCGCAGCATTAGAGGGATAAGCCGTAATCGCCTGATGGCTGAAGAATTTCAGGCAGTAAAATAATTTTTTTTTGTTCGTCGATGATCATACGTTGTTTTCTTATTCGAATTTCTTGTTTTATTCGTTTGTGTTTTGGATCAGTTATAGCTGTCAAGGTGTTGGTTCATTAAGGTAATTATTTTCCAATATATTATAGCTATGCATAAGAAACGTTACATCCTTTAGTCAAATAGCATACAATTGTTTTCATATTGATGTGCTCGGATGTGCTATACTGTCTGAGATACAAGGTGCATTGTACTTTTTCTTTCAAATTTTTCCCTAATTTATGTTAATAATTCATTTGCTTCTACCATTTTTCTAGGTTATTATAATCAAATGAATTTCTCACAATACATACAACTTTTTTTTAGCGAATCAAAGCTGGTGAGATTGTAAATATTTAGTTAAGGAAGAAAACAAGCCTTTATTTGTTACATAATCGGATAAAAATACAACTTTTTCGATGGAAATAGTGTTATTTTTTCATTTACACGATATATTGATGGATAAATTAGGGGAAAATTAAAAAAAAAATCTACGATGTACCTTGTGTATCTGACAGTATCACACACCAATAAGAAAATGATTGTATGCTATTTGACTAAAGGATAGAACTCTTCTTATGCATACCTATGTATTGGGAAACAACTACCTTAACGCGTTCATACTTTTTTTGTGTACCATCAATAATTTTGTTTTAAACCACTGCCATTGAATTGTTACCATGCTTGATTAGAAATTTTGGTGAACCACAAAAAACTATGTACCAACTGAAACAGTTTCAGACAAAAGTTGTAGGGAATGAAAAAAAAAAAACGAAGAAAAAAGAATTGTTCGTAGATTTAAATGGTCCGAAATATTTTTAAAAATCATTAAAATCTGACAAAATCATAATCTTTCCGTTGGCATAGAAACGCAAAAAAGACTCCATACAAATTTAAAATAACAATGAGCACTTTGCATTCCTTGGCAGTTATACCAAACGACACTTCGTTCACACCATGCGTATGCCACCCACTATACTCCCAACACAGCTCAAACTCAACAACAATACTCAACAAAGACAGCCAACTAATGGTTTACAAACTGCAAACACTCAAACAGGGAAAATAATTTATTGAGCGACGCAATATAGAGAAGAAGAGGCGCGACTCAAATAGGGACACATTCGTATTTCCTCACGCGGACGCGGATCGTATAAGCAGCCACGTGCACGCGCAAACGATCGTTTCCCTCTTAAACATGTCACATTCTCATTAGAGAAGCACTGTGCAGCCACCACGCAAGAGATACAGAGACAGAGAGAAACACATTAGACTCGGTTAATTTGCGCAATCCTTATACATGTGTACGGCTCGTAAACTAAAAATAGAATGAAAAAGCTGCGTTAACAAAAGACGCCGAGTTTATGGTACTTTACCTTGAAACGATAAATAAACCGTAGAGGAGGATGGGAAAAAGAAGCGGCTCGCACATATTCATATCCCGTTGAGTATAATAACTATGTCCGCGAGGATGCATCGACAACTGTTACGCAACGCCTCTGCACCAGAACCACCATCGACGCTCTCTATACACATCATCATCATCATCATCATCATCATCAGCATCAGCATCATAATCATCATCATCAACTCTCTCCGGCACGTTTTCAGATTGACGCTCTCGCTCGGCGAATGAGATTCCACGCACACACCTATACGTCTCTATAATTCCTACGCTCGTCTCTAATGGAAGTTTAATTTTACGTGCGGCGAGCCCGGCCCGCTCGTTCGCTCAGATCCTCCTCCACCTCCTCGAGAGTAGGTGCAGCTTTCGGGCTCCATCTCGGCCGCGTGTATTGCATGCAGGTACACTATATATATGGAACGCGACTCCCATGCACCGCCTCGTTCGTCCCTTTCCCCCCCCCATCCCGCCCCTCCACCCTCTCACGTTCGCTTAATCACTATTTCTTCCCCGGCACGTGTGCATTATGCGCCGCTCTTTTCGCGCGCGCATCGTCTGTACATGGGCTGACGCCCTCCCCCCTCTTCTCCCGGGCGTCTTGTAATAATCAAAAACTCATTCGCGAACGCGTGTATGGTATCACGTGCTCTCTCGGGCGAGACTGACTTGGCCGGGGAACGAGTTGCAGCAGCGCGAAAGAGGCTTCATTTCCAATTTTTCGTGTGACTCGCTGATGCATGGCTGTGCCTCCGCTGCTGGCTTTTAATAAAAATTAGTCGTGCAGAGGCGAGCACGCGCGCTTTTTTCGACGACGATGATAATCAGCGACTAGCGGAGTAATTGCTTTTCACGCCAAGATCGAGAGAGAGAGAGAGAGAGAGAGAGAGAGAGAGAGAGAGAGAGAGAGAGAGAGAGAGAGAGAGGCCGCGTCGTTCGAAGATTGAGGAACGCCCACGCGAACGGTGTTCATTATTGTTATTATTAGTCGAGCGTATAGGTCGCGTCTCGGGAGTAAAAAGTCGATTCGATGTTTCACAACTTTTTGCCTTTGTCGCTTGGAAAGCGTGAAAACAAATTTCCCTCCGATCATCGGCACGCTGATGATTACAGATCGACATACATCATACGCCATAGTGTGGTTGTATCGTCGGGTCACCGGAAGAAGGTGCTGTACTGCATTTCCGGGTAAAAAAAGATCCCCATGTGCATTTCAATTACTTATAATATGAAAAGTTCAATCGTTTTTTCTATGCAGCGTGACAATCAGATTTTTCCAAATGACAATCCGAATGGAACGAATTTTTCATTCAAATGCACACCTTTTCTTCCACTGACGATCTTATGTGTACATCTGCGAAATACCGACAAAAAGGATCCCAAAACACTCGTTCTCGCACTGCGGCGCACATACACCGCGCGTGTACTTTAAGTAGCCGCAAGCGAGCGCTCCCCACAACGGACGCCAATATACTTGTGCAGCAATTACGCGCAGCGAAAGAGGCATTTAATGCAATAAAGAGGCTGCCCTTTGTTAAAAGAGGGAAATAAATAAAAAGGGAGGACTAACAGAAAGAGCAACACCTGTTATAATACACGAGTCCCTTGGCATATATACAAGCAAACACAGGAGGTGAGAAAACCGCAAGCAAAAACACACACGAAAAGCAAAGACGTTTGCGGATCCTCTTCGGCCTCGACTGCAATCTCCTCGTCGTCACTGCTCTTGTTCTCGAAAAGAAGGTCCACACCGAACAAAACCAACAACAACAACAACAACAACAACACAGAAGAGAACAGAGGCAGAAGCTCTCGTGACTGCAGCCCAAGACAAACTAAACTCCGCGCCTCAAACAAACCCTCCTCGCCCATTGTGCTACCGATGCCGACCCTCGAAATCCGCACGCGCTCTCGCACATCGCCGTCATCATCATCATCATCATCATCATCATCATCATCATCATCATCATCATCGTTGTTGTAGTGGTGGTGGTAGTAGTAGTTACCACCATAATCGGAAGAGAAGAAAAGCCGAGAGCGAAGCGAGAAAAAGAGTTCACCGCGGCGCGGATAGTACAGGGCAAAAATATAAGAGAGGGGCGCTGGGGGGCAAAGGAGGAAGAAACCCTCGACATGATCGGAGGTAGGTTATACAGTACGTACAGAAGAGGACGGGAGAAGGAGCGAGAGAGCCCCTTTTTTGTGCGTTAAGTGGCGCGATCGGGCGAACCTGCTAATCTCTCGCCGAATCCCCCACTTGACCTCGAGAGGATGAACGACCTATAGGTAACGCGAATCATCCTCTGCACACTTGCGTGAGACTGTGCGAGCTTGTTTGATGTTCGGGCTCATACATACATCTATACATATGTGGATAAGAGAGGGGAGGGGACGGGTGGAAAGAGCGGCCGTTTGAAAAGCGCTCCCATTGTTCGGGGCGCGCGGAAAGCATCAGAAGATTCTTGCTTCGAAAGGAGGAGGAGGAGGATGAGGATGTGGCGACGCGCGACAGTGGTATTGTTACGGGGATCGGGCGCCTCGTGATGCATAAAGTTGCGTCACCATTGTACCGCACGCCTCCGTACGAAAGCGCGTGGGCGTCGCGCGTACGGTATTGTTTCCTGGGGAGGCAAACGAACGCGGATTCCACCGAGCGATAAGGGGGTAGAGGGGGAGGAAAGCTTGCGGTCGCGCGCGCGGGGTCCTTCGGGCGTACTCATACACGTCATACACGTGAGCGAGCCTCGGCGAGACCGCAATGTGTTGCAAAGTGGCCCGTGCTCGGGAGGACCTCTCATTCGTTAATGGACGGCAGAGGGTGTGGGATGAAGTTGCGGCTATGGCGCTTGATTTGCAGGGATCGGGGAAAATGACTGCGGGCACGCATGGATTTGATGTACGCCCTGTATCTCTGCAATTCGCGAGGGATTCCAACTCGTTGATTGAATTTTGGCCAGGGGGCTTTTGGGTTCTTTTTTCGTTTCGGGGGTGGATTTTCGGATCGTTTTGGTGTTCTCGTTTTGTTTTCCGATTGGGATTAATTGTTTGGGAATCGGAAGGGAAGACTATTTACTTCATACCTGGTATATACAACAGATGTGACGGATAGTGCAATTTGAGTAGAATTATTTCAATGATATTTTTATTCAAATAAAAAGTCTGATGTTTAATATACAATGTAAATTGGCAGCACACAATAAGGAACGATAATAAGTAAAAGGCACCGTCAAAACAATCATACAAATTATAAATCAACTGTAAATCTATTGCACGATATAAAATGATGTAAAAAGAGTACACAAGTATATGATACAACAACTCAATATCAAACGGAATGCACACCACCAGCATCAGCTGCTCTTGCACTGACAATACATACCCTCGCGCTCCTCCGGAGGAGCGATACGATTTTCCCATGGCAGATCTCTGCATTTTTCGCGCGCGATTCTACCCGGACAACGTCCCAGCATCCACCACCTGCACCAGTTCCGCTCACATCCGACCAACAGCTCGAGGGGCACTCCGGGCACAGAGTATGCGTAAAAAAAGGGCAGCCAACGACAGTTCTTGTACGGATAAATAAATATGAAAACGCAGCTCCGCGCGGCACCGAACGCTTGCACCTTACGCACCTATAAGGCGCGTCGATTCCCACAGCGCGAGTGACAGAAATAGCAGGCATATACATTGTCGTACACGAGCCGTTGCAGGGCTCCGGAGATTTTCTCCGCGCGTATGCAAATTATCTGCCTGTACGGGAGATCGCGAGCGGGAGACTGTGGGAAAGTACGGGCGCGGAGGCTGCAGGAGCGAAAAAGCGGTCGGCCGTCGAGATGCTGCACTCGTCGGTCGAGGAGGTCCTACGACGGGGGGGCCGTTGCCGAGCGTGGCGTATTTTCAGGGCCAAAGTCGGAGGGAAAAATAGACGCCCAATGCTAATCGTGCAAGAATAGAGGAAGAAGAGAGGAATCTAGACGCATGTACTTAGGCGCTCACCTATGCGGCCGAGAGGCGTACAATATTGTACTTGTGTGTGTGTGTGTGTGTATACTGGTGGGGACCCCACGAGGGAGAAAAATTTATCCGCGCGCGCATGCATTATGCAGATGTAGTGTAACTGCGTCTGGCGAGCGAACACGTGCGTTTCGCAGGTAAGGAGTGGAAGGGGGAAAAAAAAGCGCGAAAACGGGACTGTGAGAAAGGGGGATGGAGAGAAATTATAATGACGCGTGAAGGGAGGAATCGCTGTTGTCGTTCGACGTGACAATGGGGGTACGCGTGTGGGGCGGTTGTTGGGAGTTTTTGACGCTCTGCGGAAGCAATTACGCGACTGATGTATAAAGTGAGCGTCGAGAGGTTGCCCGGGATCAACCCCATTTTCTAAAAGAGGTATCGGCTTGGGGGGTTGAATTCGCGGATGGGCTGTGGACGAGCGAGCGGTACTCGGCGAAGCGGTGTGCTTTTCGTGGGGGTTTTGTCATTCACTGTCTGATTGTTTTCGATCGCGTACGAAAAAAGTTTGATCGTTTAATTGTAGAGAATTCAGACATTCTCGGGGGCATCTTGTATTTTTATTAGTAACTTTCCATAACTCTCTGTTTTCATAATGGATTTATGATTTCTCCCTTCAAATTCCACCAATTCATTTTATCTGTTGATTTCTTACCTGCTTCATTCTTTAACCACGTTAGGGTTCCGAATGTATTTCCTTGTTAGTATACATCATACGTATAAATTATAAGATATAACGATTTATAAATATGTACTTACGTAAGTTGTAAGTCATGTGATCATATTATGCAACTTCATAACACGTACCTGTAATATGAAAAAAAATAAAAGTTATTTTTTATTCCTGGCTGCATCAATGTTTTTATATAAATTACTATAAATTAAAATATCTTAGTGTAATAATAATTATAAAACTTGTTGAAATAGCGCTAAACGCAAACGTCGTCCATACCTAATGATTAAAAGACGCACAGTGCACTGCTTTTTTTTTTTAAATCATCAACTTACTCCGATATGCTATTATTCACCAAGTCATTAGTTAAAATCGTACACATGAGATATAAAATCATAAAGGACACTGCAATGGACTTCTTCATGACCATACTATACAAGATGAACCAATAGTTATCTCTCTAAACACAAGTAAAGTACCTGTCAGTTATACATCATATATACACGTTACATTGCGCACAAAAAACCGAACCTAGATTCCAGTCATCCCGTCAGAACGATAAAAATCATTTCCAAAAAAAAAGGATCAACGCACACGCCTCTCCGGACAATGTTTCATCGCGCAGCAAGCAAGTACAGAGCGTCCGCGTATCCTCCAGAAAGGGCAGGATGAAGAGAGGACAGTATAAGGAGAAAGAGGGAAGGAAGGGCACGCCAGGGAGCAAGAAGCGGCAAAGATCCTCGTTAAGATCGCGAAGGGGAGGAGGAGCGCGCCGCTCTGGGTTATAAGGATCGCCGGCCCATCTCGAATCGTAAATATTTCGGGCACTCCGAACCGAATAATTCGTACCGATAAGCCGGAGAAGCGGCGCGCGCGCTCTTTGCGCGTACTTTCACGCAGACACCAACTTAATGCAGTGTACTACGATCACGACCAGCAGCAGCAGGGCGAGAAGAGGAGAGGTGTATAAGGGGGGCGACGCTCGAAATGATTATAATGATCCTCGGGGAATTTGGCCGCCGCTGCACGGATAATACGCGGAAGGCTGCGCGCGCGCGTGTGAATGTGTGTGCGCGAGTGGGGGGGGGGGGGGGGGGCCCCTTGACTCGGCGTTTAGGGGGGTCCTAACCCCGCGAAATTTACCCCCCCCGGGGGGGGGGGGGGGGGGGGGGACTTTTTTTCTCTCTTGCTCTTTGGGCCTCGTTTTTTTGGTTCAATCGTGTGACGTGCAGGAGGAGGGACGGAGGGGAGGGGGAGAGGCCCACGCACTGGCGCTGTCGTGCACCGATATTTTGGGTTCGGGGTAACTGGGGGCGATTTGGGAGTCTTGCTGCGAGCTGCAAGCGAGGAAGAGGAGGAATGGACCATTTTGGAAGGTTCGCTCCGTGTTTGAACTGTTGGTTCTCATAATAGCTGTTGCTACACTTAGAGGAGTTCAGACTGTTTATGGTGATGATATTTTTTTGATCTGTGACTTTGCTTTGATGAACAAGAATAATATTGATACGGTTGTATGTATTAGAAAACTGACGTTCATGAAATTATTTTTGGTACTTTACAGGAAGTAAAAATTACTCTCGTACTGGCTGGTTGTTGATATTATGGTTTGTGCTTGGAGCGAATAGTGAAGCAAATTGGCTATCAATTTAAGTTGGAAGTAAGTATTTCGATCGAATAAAAACTCGTATTGATCTTATGCCGTTCATCGAAAGTTGGGGTGATTCAAAGATGTGCACGAAAATCGCGATAAAAATCGAGGTTGCGAGGCTTCCATTCAGATTTTGTTGTTCACCTTGGAATTACCAAGGTAATCACTCGACTTTTGGCAGATGGATCCAAATTGACAAAATTGTTTTCTAATTTCAAGACCGATGAGAGCTCTCAACTAATATTTTAGTCCGACTGAAGCACTAAGTACCATCAGGGGTCTGATCCCGATCATTCGATATCTCGCAAATAGGTGCGAGTTGAGAGATCACATAACCAAACACTGCACGAAATAAAACGTTACGTCACAGTTAGATACGTAACGGTCCAACAGCTCAACTCGCACCTTTTTCCGACGTATCGAATGATCGGGATCAGACCCCTGCAGTTGATCTACAAAAGCATGCATCGGCAATAAAACTCAATGCGCAAAATACCACCCTCGCATAACATCCACAAACACCTTGTTATATTTGCCATCCCGCATAAACACACTCCACCAAGACCCCAGAAAGTATTATAGGCGGAGGAGAGAGAGCGAAAAAACATAATTTTCCCCCGCACTCACAACACGCCCACACGTAGCCGTAAACCTCGCGCACCGCCGTATTATAACCCGCCGCAACGTAAAATCTCTCAATGTTATTCAAACGCGGTGCACATAATATCGGCGAGTGCACGAGAGCCTTAATTTTTCGTCGACCCGCGCCGCTTGCAGTACTTATAATATATACGCCCCACACTCGCGCGCGGATTCTCAATATTCCGCCCCGCGACTGTATACACGCGAAAGCGCGTGAATTATCGGTAGCAATTTCGCTATAAAGAAGCAGCAAGAGAGAGAGAGAGAAAAGCTCGCGACTAACCCGGCATTACTGAAATTGCATGCAAATTCGTCGTAAATTTGCTTTTAACGGACGCCGAGAGAGCATGTATGAATGTATATATGCGCATATGCACATGCATATAAGGGTTGGGCCCGACGTGTGTGCGAGATATATATATATATATAGCAGTGTACACCTCTAACAAATTATAAGCGCGTCGCGTCGCAAGAGGACACCGGGGGGGGGGGGGGGGGGGGGGGAGCGGGGTGGGGGGGGGGGGGGGGGGGGGGGGGGGAGTTCGCGGCCGTGAGCTTTGACCCGGTGACCTGAAAGGTGCGTGCGCTGGCTCGTCGGAGCCGGGGAGGTC
>JAPYYV010015233.1:0-12630 GCA_030522625.1 Copidosoma aretas
CTAGCCACAAATGAAGAAAGTTTATTAAAAAAGTGTGATCAATTTCAAAAGAAATATTCTGATATAATAGGACCCAGTTTTTCTCTTCAGTTTTTAAATGTTCATCACTTGCTTCTACCTAAATTAACACTGACATAGAGTGTTCATGAATTATGTACAGTAATAATTAAAAAATACGGAATTATTGAGTGTGACCTAACAGAGGTCTTTGCAGCAATTTTGTTGTTCTTTACGATACCTGTTACTTCTACATCTGCTGAAAGATCGTTTAGTAAATTAAAGTTAATAAAAAATTATTTGAGAAATGGTGTTGGTCAAGATAGACTACGGTATTTATCGTTGATAGCGATTGAAAACAAAGCTGCATCAAAATTGGATTTATCAGAAATCATAGATACCTTTGCATCAAGTCAAGCTAGTCAAATGCAATCATAAATTAAATTGAAATGGAGTTACAAAGTAAAATATTTTGTTTATTTTTGTTTGTACCTTTTTACATTTTTTGAAACAATAAACTACATTTAAATCTTTTTATTTTTATTTTTTTTCATGTTTAAAATTTATAACTAATAATCCAACTCTACTTAGTTATAATTGTATCAATTACATGAGAAATGGTTTCTATAAACTATGTATACGTATATATATATATATGCAGCCTCTGCAAGCAGCTGTTAAGAATTATGATTTTGATATTCCTTTACACCACAAAAGTGAACAAACTATTACAAAATAAAAAACTAATAGACTTACAAAATATTTTATAAGTTTAAACTAAAATAATGCTCATAAAAAATGCACCAAAAATTAATCAGTGCAAGTTTTGACACACTTGACTGTTACGTATACATTAGAGACCCATAATATATTCAAACTTTCTCATTTGAAAAGTTTCATTATTGATACAATAGTCTTTACATTGTGCGTAAGCATTGAGTTTTGTGTCTTCTATTGATTTTATAACATACTTACAGGCTTATTCCATTAAAATTAAATTGTCATTTACATTTTTTTTATTTCATTGTTTTAATTATCACTAATAATAACAGTTAATGCATTTTACATGCAGTCTTAAATCTGGACTTTATTTTTTCTTATTGTCACTTATTCATTAGTTATTTACAAAGACTGTTTTTGTTTTGTTAGACACCTAAAATACTAGCCTTGCTTTTGTATAATATCGCTTTCTTTGATATTACATGTAAACAAATTGCTGAAAAAATTTCCAAATCAGGTCATTCATCTTAATACAGAACAATCTTAAAATAAATTTTTCAAATCATAATGTGTTGCCTTTGTCAATTATCCCAACGTTAAGGGAAAACTTATAGCAAATTACCGATAGATGAAATTAATACTTGTTGATCCACAATCGTACAATAAGGTGGAATAATTGTAAAACAATTAGTAGAAATTAAAAAAACCAATTCAGAACGTCTCATTGACTGTCCTATAACTTCGGCTCTTGCGGTAATAATACGCATGCTATATAGAAAATACACTATTTTATACAATACGAAATAACCATATTCAATGTTTCGACAAAAATGAACATCTGAATGATACAAAAATATACTGCGACATGAAATACATACATGAATTTCTTCTTGATAAAGAAGAAAACACAGAACATACATATATAGCTCATTGTTTATAGCAAATTAAGTACTCGCAGTGATCAAACTATTGCAGAAAATTTTTTATCGTTGAAAAAGTGGACGATAAACATAAATATCTTTGAGATGGATTTAATTATTATACAAATGATTGAGAAGTGAGTATCCAGCAATTTCTTGCTAAATGAAATGAGACTAACAATTAATATTTCCAGAAATCATTGGTATTTGGCCCTCATTTTCTTTCCAAATTTAGTTGGAAAACTCAAAGATAACTCAATTATATAAAACAATTTTAGTAAACGCTGTATTAAATGTAACGTTAAGTCGAAAGTTGTCAAAAAGTGAGTACAAGTTTTGATTGATTGTAAAAATGATTTATCTACAGAAACTGTTCAGTATTCATCGAAAAAACTTTAGTCTTGTATAACTCTAATCAGTGTACGAATTTTTTTTTACTTATGAATACAATAACTGGCTACCCTATCAATAGCACCTGTCATTTTTCACCGAGCTTAAGTTAAGTATTTGTTAGAATCATAAGGAATTCTTATACGTATTTGTAATATTTATTCCACGTCTACCCATTTCAGGGCTCTAACGTATGTATTTTTCCTAATCTACTATAGTTTTGGTGATGGCAGCTTCACAAATAGAGAAACAAGTTAATAATTATGACAATCTTGGTTCTAAGAAGTGAGATGAAACAACTCATAGATGATATAAAAGCATGAATACATTTAAAAAAATTTGGTGTCTCTAATGCAGAGGACTATATCAAATTTTAAAGTATGGGACTCTATCGTAAAGAACGCATAAAAGAGAAAGTCAAAGTAATTTCAGTAGGAGTTGAAATTATTATTGCCGCTCCAGGAAGACCTAATGATCTGGACAAAGTGGAAATTTTAATGTTGACTTTGCATCTTACTCCGTAAAAAACAGATCGTATGCTGGACATGGGCTTTAAGGCACAAATCAAGAAAACTTTGTTCGATGTCCGTCCTGATAATCACTATGCGTAATAACAACATAAATTTCTTGTATAGTTTTATAATCTTATAATAAATTTAAGTAACAATGAAGAAAATGATTTCTTACTAGATACAATGTACAGTGCGACTTTGTATATCAAGTCTGTCCTTAGTAACATTGTATTCGATTATGAAATGATTAAAAAATTGTTTTTGAAGTGTAAAATACTAGAATAGAATCGTAACTGAGTAACGAAGGTAGAATGCACCACAAATTCGTAGTAACAGTGTATCACCATAATTTTTTGAGCTTATTGATTCGATAAACTGTCACTTTTAGTATTTGTACTATTGAATTTAGATCAGTCTTTGGTTGTATCTTTGTAGTTAAGTGAATGATTTTTCACATTAAATTTGCAATTAAAAGAAACAAAAAATTCAATTTTCACCCTTGGAAATAAAAATACACAAAACGTATCCGAGTTTTAAACTTTGTGATGAAAGCTAACTTGAGATAATAATAAAGTTGACAAAGAATCACAAGTTTGAGCAGTACCTAGACTAAAAAATAATATTAAGTCTAACCAAACAAATAAATCAAAGGATTTACTTATCTGATGATAGGTTAAAAGCATGATGATGTTTGCGAATCTATACAAAATTGTCTCCCCTTCACGTCGAAATACTTAAGAAAAATATTTATTTATTTTGATGTTCTCAATAAGCAATACCATTAAATTTTGTTATCAAATCCTGCCAATCAAGTCCCATCTCGACTTATTTACTCGAATCGTCTGCGATTTAAGCAAAAATTTGTCATAGCACATGCAGGACCAGAAGAAATAAAAACTTAATGCTGCCAAGATCACATTTGGGTAACAAAATACAGCTCGTTGATTGGAGCTTCTAGCTTACCGATTACTGGAATAACTGTGACCTGACTTACTAATGTGTCATTAATAAATTAACCATTAAACAATTGTAAGATTATATTTCTTAACCAAAAATACATTAAACTTCAAGCGTTGTATAGTCAACTAATTATTACGTTCTCTGATTAATATGAAAGCAAATATGTCTCTAAATTTCTTCAATTAATGATTACGATACACTAATCAAATAAACAGTCCTTGGACTACTTATAAAACTTGGATGACAATTATCTTGCATGATTTATTTATTTTGATCAGTGTTTTCATCATTATTATTGAGTTATCTACATTTTAACAAATTTTAAATTGGCACCAAAGTTAGTCGCTGCGTTTGAGATCGCTCTCAGTGTGTACAGTGTAAATGTGTGTGAGTGTGCGCGCAAGTTTGTGTACATAATACATATAAAACAACTAGTTTCTAAAGTAAACAATTACCAAATAATTATCGCATGCTCGGCACATCGATGCAGATGCATTATATTTATTCGACAGGTTTTATAATAACTTGAACTTAAAATATTTTAAAACATGCGATGTCTTGAACAGGAAGCCCAATAGACAAAAGATAACGATTTTTATCGGTTTCTTAAAGGAAAGAAGAACATCACTGCTCCTGGATGGGGAGGTGTAGATTTAAAAAAAACATAACCAAAATTGTATGTCTTTTGGATGCATTTTCAAAGAATAAAAAGGGAAAATTTTGAAAATAATTATATAATGTGTAATAAATAATAAGAAACAAACATGCAAAAATGATTTTCTATCAGAAATTTCTTCAGAGTTGTTCCCGGCTTAAATCTGTTCCCAAGTCTCGTGGCTGGTTCTGCAGCACAGGACAATGGGGAGGTGGGCTCCGTGGGCGCTTTGGGTAGATGCAGGACCAGTTGGGGTAAGGTGGAGGTATGGGGGTGAAAAAAAGTTTTGCACCACAGGGCGATCCAGGGGTAAGCTCTGTGGGCACTGACGTTTTTGGGTTGTTTTTCTTTTAGAATAAATTTGTTGCATCTCATACATAGTTTCTTTTATTTGTCATGTTATTTACGCATAGACTTCCGTCTTCTCTCCATCACTCACTCGCTCTTTCTCACTCTCTCTTTTAATACATATACACACATTCAATAACTCTTAGAGTTCTCAGCTCTGCGGTGTTTCACACGTTATGCACCCATTTTTTTTCATCCGTGCATAAGGTGATTTTTTAATTTAGGCTACATTCACTAGTATGTAATACTAGGCTATTCAAGATGAAGCGGTACTATAGGATGTTTATTATAAGTACATTATCATTATGCTTGTAATATATTTTATTGAAAGTTTGTTCATTGTATGTTTTAAGTGATTCAATAAACATTTATTATTAAAATTGGTTTTTCATTATTTCTTAAGCCTTCCTTTAAATATATACTGTTGGTGTTATATACACGATTAAGAATGAGTGTGTAAGCGTAAGTGACAGGTGCAAGTGCGACATTTAACATGATATTAGCGTAGAAAGTTGTTTTGAAATGATCAGAAGATTTGATGGAAGCGTGCAGTCCCCTACTAGCCAGCCTGGCAGCACGTCGTACCATTTCCATACTCTATACTTTCATTATCTACATAATATATTCTTTATAGTTTTTTATTTATCATATAGTAAAATATTTAATAAAATCACACTGATTTGCCGAATATCTTTATTTCTACGATTATTTCACCATCTTTGATGGATCGACGTGAGTTATTTAAAATATCCTTTAATGAGAGGTAGATCTACGTTCATAAATTGTCCGACCGAAAAGTATAACTTCATACTTGGATAACTAAACACCAACTGAATCTTTTTTTTACCCTGAGTCTCCTTGCCTTTTTCGATTTAGGGTGCTTTTTTAACGTGATTCCCTCTTTGTTAAAAATAACCATATGGTTTTACCATATGGAAAATGCATATGGAAATACTATATGGTTTTTGTTCCAAGCATCCGTATGGTTTTTTACCTAAAACCATATGGTTTGGCATTAAAAACTACATGGTTTTACCATATGGAGAATCATATGAAAAATCCATATTGATTTTTTTTTTTTTTTTTAATTAAAATAAGATTAAACATAATTATTTTGGCCACGATAGGTGTTACCATCCGTATGGTAACAACAAAACTGGGGGCTTGAAGCATTTCAGCTACAATTTAAAAAAAATCATGGACTATGTAAATTTTTCTGTTTTTAGCAAAAGTACTCGACGCCGCAAGTTTTAGTGTTGCCATTCGGATGATAACACCTGTCATGGCCAAAATAATTGTGTTTAATCTTATTTTGGTTGAAAAAAAACAACTCTATATAGATTTCTTATATCATTCTCCATATGGTAAAACCATATAGTTTTCAATGCCAACCCATATGGTTTAAGGTAAAAAACCTCATGGATATTTGGAACGAAAACCATATAGTATTTCCATATGGATTTTCCATATGGTAAAATTATATGGTTATCTTCAACAGAGCTTGCCTCTCACGATTCAGCGTGCTTATATAACGTGAGTTTCCTTGCCTCTAACAACTAGGGGGGACTTTTTAACGTGAGTCCCCTTGCCTCTCATGATTCGGAATGCTTGATCAACGTAAGTCCTCTTGCCTCTCTCCATTCGGCATTTACTTCTTTCTATGATATCCGTATGTATTTACCTCTTTCTAGCATGTACGTAAAAGTGAATCCCTCTTCGTCTAATGCTTAGACAAAATTGCTTCATTAAACCGAACTTCATATGGATTGGAGGAAGAAGGACTTTCGTAGGTAGGACTAGAGTATTGCAGTAAATATTATTTGAGCCAGGACCTAAATGGTCTCAAGCAAACCATTTATAGATTGCATAATGCTTGTTAAGCTCTCGACTATTCAATGGACATAAAAAGCATAGGTGCCTAGTACAACAACTTTGCTGCCCTAAAAGAACTGTTAAAATTATCAGATCTCCCCAACTTTGCCAGTTTTGTTAAGTATATTTAATTTTTTCATGTACCACTTTCTTTAAATCATATTCTTCTGAAATATTTACGAAAAAGCCTATAATTATCGAAGCTAACTCGTTGGTGTTGTGTTAAAGTACTAATTTTAGACTGCGAATGAAATAGTCGATAGAGAGTCTCCACTCTTCACTCTTGTAAATGTTAGCTTTCAAGCAATTTATAAGGCCTCGGATATCTGTGTAATAGAGAATAGATTTTTCTTTCTTGAACAAAGAAAGGAAGTTAATTTCCCGATTTCGAAAGAATGGAACACTTGTACCTGTAGCCAAAAGTCTGTCATTCTTGAGATTTGACGCAAAATATTCTGCATCATCTTTTGGTAACCCCAAGTTTCTTTCTATCTCGCTAAGTTTTTTCTGATTCTATGGCTTTACGAGTAAATCTTGATTAAAAAGGCCACTTATCTTATCACTGTCAGAACTTGATTCGATTTCACTATTAGTCTCAGTACAGCTTAGATCCTCACTTGGTTCATCACCATTCATTTAACTCCCATCTTCAACTTCGTCACAAGTAAAATGCATTTTGTTATTGCTGGCTGAAATAACATTACTATCATTTAAAATTGGAGGAGTGAAGGATGAAGAGGTTTTATATATAACGTGGTTGGTTCTCAACATATCTTTAAAATTGATTGTGCAAATATAGCAATCCTTTTGAATCTTAGGAACTTTCCACGTAGCAGGAAATTTCAATGAATTTTTGGCGCTGGAATTGGATGACTGACTATTAAACATTGTCTTGCATTTACTACAGATACACATCGGTACCCACGTATTGCCCACATTGCTTACAACCAGTAATGTCAAAAAAGTCTTACATTTATCCTCATACTTTGAAAAAGTCTGCGAAGAGTTTTCGTCTTAAACTAACCACATGTATAACAGAAGATAAAATTGTCCTTGTTGCAGGTGTTAATGGAAATATTCTGAACGTCCACATTGCGTAGATATACCCGTTGCATGGGTCCCCGGTCCATCATTGCAAGCTGCCTTTAGTTTCAAGTCACACTGACTAATAACTATTTTTGCATTAGTTTTCATTCTTGAATTATTAAACTTAAAAGTAGATAAGTTTCCTACTACTTTAGAGCTGCGGTTGTTTGATGTCGACGCCAGTGGGCCCACTTGCTCATCGAGACCTGCCGTAGATACTAGGGTCTCCCTCCCCTGCATAGTAAAGTTTTCTTCTACCGTTGCCATAAAGGCATCATTTAAACCTAAGATCTTAGCCAGTAACCTCTTATCCGCCATTACCCCATGGAGGTGTCTAATGCTTTAGTCGTAAAAGAAGATACTTACTTAATTATATATGGAGACAAGGCTTCCGAGGCACAAAATAATATTCAGTAGCTTATAAACATAATTAAGACTGATTGTTAACGAGCAAGAACAAGAAAAAAAAACAATCAAAACGCAAACAAAAATTTAACAAAAGACAAAAACCTTTAAATATTTTGACTGTGATAAAATGTCAAGTTCAAAAATTAGGGAAATTAAATGTACTCGGTTATAATTTAATCATAATTCGCCCTTAGCGTCCCAAGAAATATAGTAAAACATATAAATCTTGGTTTTGTATGAAAATCATATATTCGGGGTTGGTAAGAAGGTGCTAGTGGGTAAGAGAGGTATTTAATCCATTTTTCGTAATTATATTTAGTTTTAGCGTCCCCAAAACATGTGAACAGACATAGACCTTAATTTTTTATAAAATTGAAAACTCAAGCCCTCTAGGTGGTGGTTAGGGCGCAAGCGGAAAATGAGGAGTTAAAATTATTTTATGGTTATAGTCGGTTTCAGTAACCCCAAGAACATAAGATCCATGGAGTCTACCATCTTGGTCTCGAATCTGTGTTCTTGTGTGCCTGTGAATTATTAAATAAGAAACTTGTTTCGTACCCAGACGGCAAAAACAATTCCAAATGAATTCATATAGTACTCAGGTTAATTTGATGAATTCGTTAGAACACTTAAGTTTGAGTGAAATAATCATTCATAATAAATTAATAATCGCATCAGGTTATGTCTTACTAAATAAGTTCTTAAAGAATTCAATAAGTAATAATATAATTAAATAAAAATTCTAATAATTTTATTTTAAAATGTTGGAAAAGAGATGCGAACCAAGAGCCTCCGCGTGAAAAGCATTCACGTTACCACTGAGCTACAGTGGATATGGTTACTTTCGTTAATATTATCTTATGTAGGGATCAATTACATTTAATTTACTTTAATTTGCATAAAAATACTGTGGAATTATTTTTATTATTTGTTAAAGAATAATAATTACCTATCGTTAATATTTATTTTTTTCTTTTTTTTCACATTGTTATTAATTCATATTAAAGCATAATAACAAAAGAGTTCGTAAAGTGTTCTTAAAGAATTCATTTGATTTTACGGTGTTGCCAGATTGCCAAGCAAATCACATTTACCCTTAAAACTAAGTTTTTGATGTTGATACCTTAAATCAATTACTGATAAACAAAAAAGTTATAATTTGGTCAAAATGTGAACCGTTTCTCTGGAAAAGTGGAATAATTAGTAAAAAATTTAAAAATAACTTGAGAACATGAGAAAGTCGACAAGTATATGCAATTTTTTTGTTATAGGCTGTGCGATTCTGTAGCTCAGTTGGCTAGGTTCTTGTTTTTGGACCTGGTGATACCGAGCTCGTGCTGCAGGTTGTCATAATTTTTTTTTATATTACGCTATTTTTAAGGTATCTGGGCAAGTTGGTTTATCACTGACAAGAAGTTTTTAATTACAAAATTAAAAGTGATACATTACAAAAGAGTACAAAAATACGTGTTTAATGTATAAATTCTGTTTTTGTTGGGAAATATTTTCAGCGATGAATAGTCGTGTACAAATTATCTGTGATGCATATATCATTTTATAGCAGCAAAATAATTTAAGACTTGGACTGTATTGCATTAACTGAATTTTCAACTATAAAGAAATATAAAAGTCGAGATTCAACAGACACGTGTCAGAATCGTGGAAAGTGCTTCTAATTACGTGTTAAACATGTGTTATAGCATACTCCATCTTCGCAACAATTTTAATAATTTTTAGTATGTAGAAAATGTTGAAAATTATTCTGAATAATACAAAGCACTCTATAATAGAAAAAAAAAAAAAAAAATTTCGTGACCGAGGAGGGGGGAACTCGATCTGAACCGGAAAAAACAGTAGGACGCGCGCGTTATTCTCGGTCGAGCACCGTATCCACTTGGCCAGAGCGGATTCTATAGGGAAGAAAGAATTTACGTCCATATAAGGTACAACTGCACAAGGCTCTTGTTTCTCTTCCGTGTATTTTTATTTAATTTTGAGTCAATAGATATATTTTTTGACGTTCATAATTTATTAATATGCTATTAGTATTATGCATACAAGATCTCGTTGAATTTCTTTTGGCTTTTGGTTTGCAACTTTTTTATACTTTTGGCCATCCGATTTTACTGATATCTTTCATACCGTAAGTTTTAAGAATACCATTATATTCTATAACAAATAATCATTAAAAACAAATTAGTTAGAAAAAAATATTTTCGAAACTTTGGTTGATACTATACAGAAACGATTTTGTGTGCAATTTACGAAAACCTCTCACTTTTTAAACGAAAATTTCTTATACATAAAAATGGTGCTAGTTCACTAAAAAACAGTTTGTATCCAAAGAGAATAAGTAGACATGTATTTATTGTAAAATAATTTACTTGAAAAAAATATTAATTTATTATAAGTTAAATGAAATATGAACTATGTCTTATTTAATTCTTTTAAACGTAAGCGCGTGCAAAATTATTAGGTCTATGTAATAAGATATGTTGTAAAGGTGTTCATCAACATTAACACCTTTTGGAGTTTTGGGAGTAACAATTGGACTTTAATTAGCTTAAAATAAGTGAAGCATTGGAGAAAGTCGATGAGAACATGCAACTTTTTATCACACTTCTACCATAGTAAGTCTGGCCCAGTTGGCTAGATGTCGGCTTTTGGATCCGATGGTACCTGGTACCAAACTTTAAACAGCAATTTTTTTTTCCTCACGTTGACATTATTCTAAACGATGCTTTCCATATTTAGCTCTTCCCGAAAGATTTCCTTGACTCACAAGAACTACACGTTTCTTCCATGAATTTATCATTTTTCGAAACAATTTAATCCATGCGCAGACGGCACACTGGGTTACCATAGTATTATTCTTGAATACTCGGAAGAATTCGTTCTAATGTTCGGAAATTGTGCTGAAAACTTTTTTATGTACATAGTAAGTTTAATGTTTAATATTTTTTTCGATTATCCAATAACAAAATAAAAATAATTGATAATAAATTCCGTTTAGAGAACCAAATTTACGAATTGCTTCCTCATAGAAGAATCTTTGTATCGGTAAAAAAAATTTTTTTCTAGAAATACGTTAGATATGTTTCATATAGTGTCTAAAATGAGGAAATACCATTTTTAGAAAAGGTATGCCTCTGTGTGTGTGTGTGTGTGTGTGTGTGTATGTTATCAGTCATATCTCAGGAACGTAACGGTCGATTTGAATGATTTGGGGCTTAAAATTTCTGTTTCAACCTCCTTATGGCGGCTCGGAAAAAAAATTTAAGTTTTATACCTTATTAAGTTTTTTATAACGACTTTTATGGTCAAAAAACAGATATTTTACGTATTTAAGGGTGGAAAAAATAGTTTAATTCGAATTTCTAAATAGTAACATCTAATAGAGCTTCAAAATAGCTTTTTCTTATTTTGAATCATTACGATAACATATTCTGTTTAGTTTTTATTAAAGAAATACTGAGATTTTTGTGGAAAATCACTAATATCTTAGAAACCTTTCGAATGATTTCGACGATTCAAGGCTTTAAATATTTGTTTCTATATTCTGGTAAAAATTCACAAAAAAAAATTTAACTTTTATACATTATTAGTGTTTTCATACCAATTTTAAGGTCAATAAACAGTTTTTCACGTATTTAAGAGTGGAAAAAATAGTTTAATTCGAATTTCTAAATAGTAACATCTAATAGAGCTTCAAAATAGCTCTTTCTTATTTTAAATCATTTCGATAACATATTCTGTTTAATTTTTATTAAAGAAATACTGAGATTCTTGTGGAAAATCACTAATATCTTAGAAACCTTTCGAATGATTTCGACGATTCAAGGCTTCAAATATTTGTTTCTATATTCTGGTAAAAATTCACAAAAAAAAATCTAACTTTTGTACATTATTAGTGTTTTCATACCAATTTTAAGGTCAATAAACAGTTTTTCACGTATTTAAGGGTAAAAAAAATAATTTAATTTGAATTTCTAAATAGTTACATCTGATAGAGCTTCAAAATAGCTTTATTTTCCGATTTAAATTTTTTTAAAAGCATATTTTGTTTAGTTTTCATTAGATAAATACTGAGGTTTTATGAAAAATCACTCATATCTTCGAAACTTTTTGAGTGATTTTGATGATTCAAGGCTTAAAATATTTGTTTTTATATCCTTGTAAATATTCCAAAAAAAAATCAAAGTTTTATACATTATTAAGGTTGTTTAACAATTTTTATGTCCAATAAACAGTTTCTTGCTACTTCTAGAGTGAAAAATTTGAAAATGCTAGAATAGTGGTACCTCATATTAGAACACCTCCATTGTAGACTAAAAAATTTTTTTTTACCTTTTGTAAAATGTTTTTCGTATTTAAGAAAATCTTTTTTTTTTTATTGAATCAGTGATTTTTACATTTGCAATAAAAATATTAGCAAATAGAGAGAATACGTTATTAGACGCATCGGTCGAAGAAAAACTTGTAACGGTACATTACTATTTATTTTAGCATTGCCAAGTACCGTTATTACATTTGTGGCCCCTCCGGCCCAGGACATGGGTTACAAACGAAAACCCCGCAAGCAGCTCCTCTTGCCGCGCCAGGTCTTCGCAGCAGCAGCACCGTGTTGCCACCGTCGGCCTACATGAGAATCATCGCTCGTCCGGCCACCTAAGTGTGGCGTACTAGCTCTGCTGGCCGCTGATTCATTCCACGCTCGATCGCGCTCAAGGGCACACGCATAAGTTTATACAGTCTGTATTCA
>JAPYYV010015236.1:0-16174 GCA_030522625.1 Copidosoma aretas
GGCCCCACACGGTCACCCCACATACCCCCACAGCCCCTCCACCGACATCCTACGCCCCTCAGAATCCTTACAACCCGTTACTTATGCTCTATTTAAGTATTCCTTTAAGCTTTTTCAAGGTAGTGTAAATGTACGATTTAACAACAAACCCTCCATAAAATAAGAAAAAGATACTTTTTTTATCTTTTAATATACTGCAAAAAACCTGTGATGTTGCGAATCGTTTTGCTGTACCCAGAATGCATCATGTGGAGGTAGACTTGCTTTGCATTCCATGCGTAGATGTCGGCATGTGTATATTAAACCTTTTTTTTACTTGTAAAGTATAATCAAGATTATATTGCTATTATTGTTTTAAATAGTATAATGATTTAACAGAGATATATGAATATTTCATCATTTTATATAGCATTGAAAAATTTCATTCCATACTATATTTTCTATTTCCAAAGGATTATCTAACTCATTCTGTATAAAAGTACACTCAGGATTTTAACATCTAGATAATGCAACACATAATTTACCATGGGATATTACTGGCTTATTTAAGTACAAACTTACTCTAACAAAGCTTTGACCTTGTAACTTATTGATTCATACAAAAAGCCAATTGCAAGGAAAATCGTTTCCTATATAAATCAAAAGGTGAAGAGGATGAAGTGTTTGTATTTAATGTTATTCATGGAATGAATACTCTTTCCCAAATTTTCTCACCTGTGATAATTTCAGCTTCAATGTTATATTCTTAGTCATGTTCCATTACAGAATCCTTCTTCAATACACAGATTGCTAATCAACATTACAATGTCATTCATTTTTAAATTTAATTGGAGTAAAGGAAGGTCCTTCCCTTGTAGAATTTGAACTTTCCATCGAAAAATTTATGTATATGTTATGATCACTTTTATCAACTCCCTTGTAAGTTGCATAATCCACACTATAAAAAGTCACAGCTTTTCCGACCATTGCACTTAAATGTGATTATTTAAAGAATTCGCAAATTCATTGTAAGCTGTTAAGATAACACTATTTACTAAAAAATAATTGACATTCCTTAACATTTTTGAAAAAATATCTTTATTTTTCCATTTTTATGAAGTTTTGAAAGATTTAATTTTTCCTTTTCCTATTTTCAATAGTTAAGATAAAAACTTTACATCTACCGAGCGCATATTAGTTTTCAGATTTAAAATTATTGACGAAGGCCAAAGATTGGAAAATTTTATAGTTTCCTCTACTATAGTAATTTTATTTTCATTCTTAACAATAGGAAGAATTGGAAATCACCACCCAAAATTATTTTACCACCAAATAGGATATAAGTATTTTTTGATGAATCACGTATTTGGTTAAATTTCGCTGGACAAGATGGTGATTGATTGATTTTAATATATATATTATAATAAATGAGATGTGTCCTAAGTTTTATGTTATAGTGATCATATCTTTGATACATTATTTTAGAAAATTACAATTCTATTAACTGTAAGAATTCAAAACAATTAAAAAGTATACCTGTCAATATATGAAAAAATTTTCTTTAATATAACAAATTTTTGTAATGAATTTTTCAAATATTTATTTACAAACTTTTACAATACATTGAGTAGAAAAATTTCGTCCATAATAACAGAATATTGTAATTTATGAAGTCAAAATATTATTAACAGTAGGGAGTCTCTTTAGCTGAAAGAAATAACATAAAATCACTCAAAATTAAAGAAGCTTTTTGGATAAAATGGTAACAATTGTATAAAATGAGTAAATAGTGCCAAAAAAATGTAATGAGCGTAAATGCATTATATCGTCGGAATAATTGTATTAATATAATAATAAAGATAATGTTATATTAATGTAATACAAATATTATAAAATTTATTCATAATTTAAGTATTTTTAATATGCTTCTTATAGCTTTTATAGTTGTTTCATGAGTATTTTAAGTAAATAGTGATTTCTTGAACAAGAGAAAATTACGAAAAAAATTGTAAAAAAATCGTCAATGTCACCATATAACACTTAAGGTTCAACTTTGACCTCCAATAATCACAAACGGGTGGAGTTAGCGGAATATCACGAGGAACCTTTTTGAAGATCGTCCCATTTTCTACAAGAATATCTACGTATTATTATATTTTATTAATAGGCAAAGGTTTTAAAAAAGTCTCAAGAAACAAAAGACCTCTTCCCGATGTTATTTTCCATTTTAAACTTTGGCCGTCATGAAAAACGGGTTACTATTAATATCAAGAGCTGAAATTTAGCAGGAATTTTTTTTATTTTTTCAGAGACGATTCAGGACAATCATGAAATAAAATTTTAAATTTCTCCAAATAAGGATAACCCTAATATACATATAAATATGTATCAATTTTAACCATAAATAACAAAAAGATTCATTATCATTTTTCCATTGATAACAATTATTTGATAAGTAAGAAAAATTATATAATGTATTGACTGTATTTATTCCAAGAATATTCATTCCAGGCACTAAACCTTCAGTCCAGTCACAAAAAGTCGCAATCACGCATAGACAAAAGATAAGAGGGCGGAGATGTTGAGATTATTATGGAGACACAAATATGAAAAGCACTTGCATGCGATGAAGCAGCCTTCTCAAGCCCAAGGTCTACAGTATGTTGAAAGGAAAGAATAACCAAGTACACTTGTGGAAAATTTTTTTTTAAATCATCCCATTATCATAGTACCTAGACTATAAACCCAGTAACAACTCATTACAGTGTTACTAGTGGACTATAATTAGAAACATATATTAATAAAATTATTTTTCTCTATAATGTAAATTACATACATATCTCTAAATCAAAGTAGAAAATAAATTTTTTTGTAAGTAAATAATCAAAAATTTATAAATAAATTATATTTAATAGGAAATATAGAATATTCATAGAATGATGTGTATTCCAGTGAAAAACATTGCAAGGCACGGGAATAAGGCGTGCAATAGAACACGCTAAAAAATAACGTTTTTAATGTGAAATTACTATGGTTATACCAAAAATTCACTGTGAGGTTGGAGCTATCGTTAAAAACCGATTTAAAAGTTAATACTGTTTATAATAATACGATTTTATTGATGATTTAAAATTTAAATATTTTATCAAAGTTAATTTTACTATCTTAAAAAGGAAATAAATTAATCTTCTAGCTGAAATAGAATCAGAATTACTGATTCATAAAAATGATCCTCTAAGCTAAACGTCACTAAATGGTAAAATTTTGGATGCTTATATTTCTTAAAAAACCTGATATATGAAAAAATAAATAAGAAAAACGTAACCTTCTTTTTCGATACAGAACACGTAAAAAATATTTCAGACAAATTATAGATGTAAATCTATGAATCGAATTTAATTTAAACAATTTAAATTTATTTGCTGTGAACCATCACTGAAACCTAATTTTATTAGTAAGTTACGGGATAAAAAAAAAAGCCCTGGAAGTTTGTCATATTTATGGCATAAATACACAATATTCAAGTTCACTAATTGCACTTTATTGAGTCTCAGAAAATGTTCGCATGTTTTTGTGCAATAACGCTAGAGGCACATACAATATTAATACGAGTCTAAG
The DNA here is from genome assembly GCA_030522625.1 of Copidosoma aretas. NCBI lineage: Eukaryota > Metazoa > Arthropoda > Insecta > Hymenoptera > Encyrtidae > Copidosoma > Copidosoma aretas. The sequence goes on from JAPYYV010015236.1 coordinate 3,598, forward strand.
TATCATCCACTTCCAGAAAATTAATTGGATGAACTTATACACAATCAAAAAATTATTTATGTGGTTCTTAGAGTCACTTCGAATACCAATTAGTCTTCGCCCGTGTTATTAGTATTGACTCTTGACATGGGCTACTGCCCTATCGATAAAATTTCGTCGTCAATAATTATCATTGTATCTCCAGGCGATAAATTTAGCTCTCACTTACGCTATTTTTATAGCTGTCGATATGAGCGTACAACTTCCTTTCGCTAGCTTGATCAGAAATAATTTTAAATGATAACCACAAGGTGCCACCTCTTTAGATAGCCAAGCCATTTGTCTGGCTCCTCAAAGGGTTCTTAGGTAAACTAGATACGATTTCATCCATTTTTTCTCTGATTATGGGTCAAAGTTGTCGGGTATTAGAAAAAATGCATGTAGATAAATCATATAAAATAAATTATAAAGAAGATAATTTGCTACTTTTTGTCACAGTATTGTTTCGCTTTTTTTTAAAATTCGTTGTAAAGAGATTCTGATGTTGTTTAAAATCCTCATTTCATATTCGAAAATCTTTGTTTTAGTATCACTTTTTTGTACCCTTAAAGATAGATCTTTGCTTGTTGCACATATTTTGTTACACTTTCTTGATTGATGATGTGTCAATGTAAGTTTTGAAATCTTCTACTTGTGTCAGATTCAAATTTTCATTTAATTCTTGCATACATGTATGTCTTGATCTTACGATTTTGTTATGTGGTACATCTAGCGAGTGAATCATAAAATTCGGGGATCTAATGTAATCCATGACTGCAACTTGGAGTGAGATTAAAGTAAATCTTATTAGTCGCGGATATGAAGCACTAAAAATGGCTTAACTATCGATTTTTGGCGCACTAAGACGGATTTGGATGCGGTTTTCGGCATTCGATTCTAGAGAGCGTCAGGAAACTTTGTGACCTAAAGTAGTCATGGGTAATGCAAAAATCAATTTTTTACATAAATAATATGCATTTTTAAAGTGCATCTTTGGGAGACAATAAATAACAATTTTACAACCTGGTAAATGTCGATAAAAATGAGTCCATTATTACTACTCGGGGGTTTTTAGGGTCACTAAGCACGAATATCATGACGGCAAAGGTCTCCGAGGTACCTGGTGCACGGGGTTGACGGTATCTGCGTCGTCTCCTGGAATTTCGGCAAATTTGTAATATAATCAGTCCGAACCCGTTACTTGAGGGTTTTTTGGGTCACTGAACACGAATATTACGACGGCAAATGTCTGCGAGGTACCTGGTGCACGGGGTTGACAGTATCCTCGTCGTCCCTATAAATAAATGTTTTTACTACTTGAATTTCATTTCTACTTTGTACATTATTTTTAATTATTAGTTTCCATATCATGAGAAAAGTTAAGATTCAAACAATACGTTCAATAGGATATTTTAAAAACATACAATTTATTTGTTTGTATAGTTTATTTTAGACAAAATTTTAAAAAACAATTTAGAGGTATTTTATTAAACATTAGTCTTCAACACTGAAGTTTTCTTCTTCTTCGCTTGTCTCCTCTGTGATGCATTTATATTCAGTAAAAGTTGTCTCTTTTTCTTTAAAAATCTTTACGTTTTAATAGTTGCAGCCTGCACAATTTTTGCATGCAACGTGACAGATCAATCCATGCTTTCTGCATCCACATGAAATTCCGCAATCTCCTTTGAAACTGCAGAAAATCATGTTTATCACGCTGGCTGGTCCGGGATGCTGAGTCATTTTTGTGAGAATTAAAGAATTTTTAACCAGTTCCCATCCCTTATCTGACGGATTTAAAACGTTGTTTCCTGACGCTCTCCCGAATCGAATGCCGAAAACCGCATCCAAATCCGTCTTGCTGCGCCAAAAATCAGTAGTCCAGTGCTTCATTTTCGTGACTATATTTAGTATATGTCATATAAAACAAATATTGGCCTCATTTGATAAAATAATGAAATTACAGCAGAATAAAAATGCAAAACTATCATTACTGTTTCTAACTGATATTTGAAGAAGTAAGTTTCTTTCAAAAAGTCATTTGTTAAAAAGTAATAGATAATATAAGCACCTAACAAATAACGCAAGTTCAATCACATATGGTTGATTAGATTTCTCATTAATAACCAAATGACATTAACAATTTTTTTTAATTTGCATATACTTTGACAATAAAAATTAAAAATAATTGTAGATTTCAGAGCATATGCTCCATGGTGTGCGTGAAAAATGTGCGAAGCATAAACCTTTGATTCTAAGTTTTTGATAAATCGAGGAAATATTGCATTTTTTATAAAACGCATCCAGTAGTCGGTGTCTGAGGATCACCATATGATTGTATATTTCATACATAAAAATAAACTATTTCAAGAGGACGTCAGAGGGTGAGGTTATGGATTCTTATCAACCAATTTACCGTTTCACACTTGCTCCAATAATACTGAATAAAATCGAGTGAGATTTGAGCAATCAACTTAAAATTGATAACCAAATAGCGCTTAACTCTGGAGATCTCAGTAAGATAATGAAAAAATGTTTTTAAATAATCTTTTCTATCGGCAATAGCGCCGAGGCAACACTAGGTCTAAATGTTTTTATAAGCAGCAACAAATTTTTTAAACAACAAAAACTACAGTTAAGCGCTATTCTATATATTTTTACTAGTAACTTGAACACTTTTTTGTTACAATCCAAATTGTAATTTCATTTTAAAACGTGAAACAGATAAACTCAAGAAGTACATTCCTTTTGTCCTGATTTGGTAAGATTTTTAAGTTTGGGCTAGGTTGAAGCAGTGCTCTCTCTCTCAACGCCACGCATCAAATAAACAGTCTGCTGCGCTGCCGTGGTTGTTGTGTTGTTGTTTAAGGATTAATATACTTAATTTGTTTCATATACTTCTACGTAGATCTATTTATTACAAACTGAATTAAGATAAAGTTATTATATTTTTCCCACTTCGATAATACAGTGTGACTTGGCCCTCTGGATTCAGAAGATTAACTGTATGGTACATAAAGAATTCTGTTACTGTTTGTGTTTTTTTGTGTATCATCAAGCAAACTGGTGCTAACATTGAATAGTTACATCACTTGCTTATATATATTCAAATAACTGCCTTATACATGTACATATAGACACTAGTGGGGCGTCGCCCACTGCACGCTACGCGCGCCCACCCCCACCAACGTGACCGTCTTTATTAAGTACTAACTTTCATTCAATTTTGCTATATTGAAGACATCAGTACAAGCACACTGATTTCCATTATTTTTCTAATAACCATGATACATTCAAGTATTTACTATAAATAATTTCAATGACGGCATTTCAAAGATAATTATTTCCAGGAAAGAATGTGAAATATTAATAATAAAAAAAAATGTGGCGTACGGTGTACATAGCATACCAATACGTACGCGCCCCACCACCTCAGATAGGGACGTATGACCAAGAAAGAGGAGAAGCGGAACTCTTGAGTCGGGTCAGAAGCGGAACTCTTGAGTCGGGTCAGAGAGTATAGAAGAAAGAGAAGATTCGGGACTCTCGAAACTGGCAGACGTAACAGGAGAATTTTTGGTGTCAAAAGCGGGATCGGTTGAAAAGCGCAGACAGCGTAGTACCGCGAGACAAATAGTGAGTGTAAGGACAAAAAAATTTTTTTTTAACAAGGGACCAACGAATTAAGGTCAGAGAAGTAAATAAAAAAGGGACAACGCAAAGCCAAGCCAGCAAGAGACTTCCAAGACAACGGAGCCAAACAGAATACCAGAGATCGGACTACAACGCCTATCACGAGAGGAGAAAGGAGAAGCTTAAGAAGATCGACATCCAGATCAACAGGAAGGAAAAATGCAGTCCGGTGCAGCCCTAAGAGCCATTTGGATGGCTACTACATGGTTAGTACATAAAAATACAGAAACCTTCAATATATATACAGATACCAATTTCACGACCCCTGGGAAAGTTAAGGGAAGAGGCACTTTATTATATTTTTTTTCACATAAATGGCACAATTACACAAAATCATAAATATTAATATATAATAACGAATATATGCATGCTAAAATTTTATGACGATATAATAGGACGGGAAACCTACGTAAATTATTATGATGATAAAACTCCTTTAACTACGAAAAAAAAAATACGATAACAATATACACTTACACCTTTTTTTTCTGCTCAACCCTCACTATATTAAAAGTGACGCCCGTGAGTAAATACTACTAATTCAAACTATACCTTCCCAATCGTGTTAGAAATTTTTTTTTTCTGCAATTAGAACCAAACTTTGTTCCCCCAACAACCAGAATATTTAATAATAATTTAGCGACCTCTTGAAGTTACACAAGTTTCAATTTAAAATTATACTTATACTCCAAGAAAAAAATTGACAAATAACATTAGTAATAATAACGTGCCTGATCGAAAAAAAAAAGAGAAGAACACGAACAAAATTCGAACAAAAATGATTGCATGATTGTCAAGCCCATAAAATAAGACTTTATATACGGGGCATAAAGTATAACAACAAAAGTGAATTTCTTTACCATCTGACACGAAAAAAAAAAAAAAGAGAACAAAGGAACATTTACTCTCAGCACCGATCCAAAAAATTTCCCATTCACGCGCTTGGAAACGGCGAACAGAAAACAACCGGCTATTCATAAGCGAACTTGAGCCAATATTATTTAATATATACATCCGGGACCTTCAAAAACCGTTGTAGGCATCTGAGCCAGTACAAGAAAGAAATTGTAGCTCAAAAAAAAAAAGACGAAAACGAACTCAAACCGACCATACCCAATAAATACTAAATACAAGCGGTCGAGATAGCACAAAGTGCAGAATATAACCCCACAGAAAAAAAAAACAAGGTAAGAAAAATAATATACTCTAAAGAGAAAGCTGGAAACCATCGCAGGCAAGCCGTAGTTCTTAGAAAAAGAACGCCTGGTAAATAGCACGAAGCAGACAAGACAAGGTGATAAGCGGAAAGATGTGAAATCTAATCCCGAATCTTTTACAGCCATCGAACACTCACAAAGCACGAAGTGGAAAAAAAAATAAAATAAAATGACACACGAAACAGAAATAAACGAGGCATAGGAAACAGACCCTCCACAACACGTCGACGGTACTAACATATAACAAATCTCGACAGACAATAGTGAGGACGAAATAATTAGAATAACATTAGAACACGACCCAGAATCATGGGAGGAATGGCAAACAGCTGACAAAAAACATAAAATGTTTATTATGAAAGTGATAAAAAAGTTAGCCCCCAATATAGCGAGAGAAAAAAAAATAGCGCAGTGATACGATCAAACGATCAATAGCATAGAAGCGAACGCAGTGCTTGCCGACGCACGAGATCAATGAAACGCTTACGCCCAAAATCAGACACAAGGAAACGCTAGACCGAGTAGTAATACCAGTCAAAGTAGGAACCACTATAATACAAATAATTTGATGACACAACATCGATTCGCTGATACGTTGGACTAAAATTGGACGGATAATGACCAGGCAGATACACCAAATCGATTTACTCTACCTACGCATGATATAATACATCAAACACAGACACGCTCTTAACAGACCGCTTTATCTACATCAGGGGACTTAGCCAGCAATGTGCCAATATTCGACGGCAACCCAGTCAAACTTCCTCTTTTTGAACAAATGACGAGGACTGCAGCCTGGACAGTAGGGCCACTTTATGAAAAATTTTCAATTGGGACATTAGCTAACAGGCTGAAAGGAAGAGCAGCCGAGTTTATACCACGTCAAGCACAATTTACGTCGATTGAGGAATTTTTAAGGGAACTAAAAAACAGGTAAGCGAGCATCAGTGATGCTACAACACTTTTAACACAATTATAAACGATCACACAGCAAAGAGGAGAACATGTGGGATCCTACTGCGATCGCGTTCAAGCACTACATAATAGGATAATAACAGTTTTTGACTCGAACCCAACTTATTCTTCTACACAAAAGTTTGCACTAAAGACAGCGCCGAAAAAGAAGCGATAAAACAATTTTGCTACGGACTACAGGCCCCATATAACTGCAATGCAACATGCCTTAGTCCCAGAACATTAAACGAAGCAGTAGTAGTGGCGCTAAATATAGAAAGCGAAATTGCCCCACGCTACACTACTCCGGGAGGACGAAATGCCTTCATAGGCGTAGCCCAAGTAACACTACAAGACGAAAAAATATTGCCAGGTAATCAAAACCATATAAAGATAACGGATTCACCAGAATAAGGTGCAAACGATAACTACGAATCAAACCTATGCGGAGACGAATACGACAATCTTCCAACGCGACCGCTAGTAAATACAGAAAATACAAATACTCAAGCTACTAAAAATGCTCAACCGTCTCGAGATTAAAAGAAGGAACAGGACAAGAATTGCGCGTATTGTAAGCACAAAAATCACAACACGAACGAATGTCGCTTGCTGATAAGAGACGCCGAAAGGGAATAAATAAATCGCAACGAAAACCGAGAACACTACCGGTACAATCAGAATTACCAGAGAGGAGGTAATCTTAACAATACGCAAAATAATAATAATAGAAGCTATAATACATACCCGCAAAACTGAAATAACGCTAACGATGGCTACGAAAAAAAGAATTATAGCACCCGCTACGGTTACTATAGGAACGAGTGAATTGGGCGAAGCTACGAGCAACAGGATAATCGGTACAACAATAACAGGTATAATTATAATAATAATGATAATAATAATAATAATAATAATAATTTAAATTACGGTGGTAGAAATCCTAGTTATAAAAGCGGAGGGCCACCGTACAACATACCTGACTCATCTAACGATAAAACGCATGACGTACACACGGAGACTTTAAACTCCCAAGACGCTCGTCGCAGTCCCCAGGCGTCGAGCGTGACTCGGCACTAAGCAAAGATGTAAACAGTGCGACCGCAAAAGAAGCAGAGCCGAAGTGCAGCGAACGGGAGTCATCCAAAAATTTATACAGTGAGCTACACCTTACAAATAACGTAGACGCGAGCGAAAAAGCACAGCATGAAATGATACGGCCAATGCATGACACGGGCCACATACAAAATAAACCGCTGGCGCCACCTAATAAAATACAGCCTACTGCGGGCGCACATGATGATGACAATTATAATTTAGCCGAAATTTTACTATTAACCCAAAGCCCTGAGTTATAAAAGGACACAGCTAATAAGAGCGTCGAAAAATCTTTTGAGGAAGTAGAAATAAATATATCAAGTACAGGACACACACCACCTTCAGTATGCCTGGAAAGCTCACAATTAATAAATAGAAGCGCGACATTTTACGCTGATACGGGTGCCGAAATATCTATTATAAAAACAAGTAGCCTTAAGAAGGACTCATATATTAATTTTATTGAGCGAGTGCTTATAACCGGCATGACACACGGAGCACGATGCACGTAAGGAACAGTAGAGTTACCCCTAAATGGGATGATATGCACTCTACACGTAGTCCCCGACGACTTCTCGATTCAAGTGGAAGGACTGAATGGATGGGACCTATTAAAAACATGATGGCCACATATGCGCCAAGGAAAATATTATAATATCGAATGGCACCCAGATACCTTTGAAGTAACCAGAAACCTTCGAAATTCTCGCAAAATCGAGACATATAATTTTGCTCGCGTAAAAGAAGAATATAAAAATATACAAACAGGATGGATACCTCTGCAAAAATCAGAAGAAGGCATTTTATTTGGTAACTTTATTGCAAACAATGACAACGGTAAAGTATACGCCGAATGCATAAATATTACGAATAGACCGATAAAAATAATTGTACCTCAAGTAGACTTATTGGAGTGTGAGACAATTTGCGGGACGGAGCCATATAGCGTCGACCGGGACGACGGAAAAGGCCTGCAAGAAGCAATGATAAGGATTTTAAGAGCAAGTGATACTAATAAAAAACAAAGTGAAAAAAAAAGTGATTGAAAACAAAAACGAATTTGTTGTGACCAATATAGAAGAATGAATTGAGAAGATATTAAAATCAGCAGACACATTAGGTGGCAACGAAGAAGAGCTACAACACGTGTGCGAACTAATAGAATTTAACTCCTGGGTATTCAGCCTCGGCGGAGAGCCTTTAAAAGCAACTAGCGTCATAAAACACAAGATACCTACAACGTCAGACAAACCAACTGTAGCAAGAAGAATCAGGTACCTGATCGCTCTAACGGACCAGATGAATAAGGAGCTATAAAAATTAGCGGACCAGGGCATAATCGAATCCTCCACGTCTCCGTATAGTTCCAACACATGGATAGTACCCAAGCAGGCGGGCCCAAACGAGGAAAAAAGATGGAGAGTGGTAACGGACTTAAGACTACTCAACGAAATACGGTCGGTTAGTGTCACCCACTACCATTCCAAAGCGATATTTTAAACCATCTCGCATCTGCCCGCTATATAACTGTAGTGGACCTAAAAATGGGATATTTTCAAGTAGAAATGGATAAAAAAGACGCTCATAAGACAGCATTTTCCGGACCAAATGGCCACTACCAATACAAACGTATGCCAATGGGCTGCACTGATTCACCGAATTCATTGGTACGTGCGATAACACTAGCACTAGTAGGCCTACAAGGACCTGAAGTAGAAGTATACATGGACGAGATAATGCTGTTTGCAACAACATTGGACGAACACGGAAGACGATTCATAAGATTAGTAAAATGTTTGGATGATAACAACCTAACAATAGAACCGAAAAAATGTCGATTCCTCAAAAAAAAAGCGAAAGTATTAGGTCACATAGTCGGTAACGGACAAATGAAAACAAACCCCGACAAAATTAGGTCCGTAAAAAACAATGCTGGACCCACAAACGCAAAGAAAATCAAACAATTTTTAGGTCTCATGGGATATTTCCGCCGTTTTATTGAAAATTGCGCAAAAATAGCACAACCAATTTCGAAACTTTTACGAAATGGCACGGAATTTAGGTGGCAGGAACGTCAACAAGGAGAATTCAACACTCTCGTTAACGCTCTGTGCAGCGAACCCGTACTCTTAGCGCCAGACATGAATAAGCCATTTATAGTTACAACGAACGCATCAGACTACGCGATAGGCGCAATATTAAGTCAAGGGAAAATAGGCGAAGATCACTCTTGCGAATATGCATCCCACTGCCTAAAAAGTAGTGAACTTCGCTAACAAACATACGATAAAGAACTGCTTGCCATAGTCTATGCAAAAGAGCGAATTAGACTATACTTGTACGAACGGAAATTTACAGTAGTTACTGACCACGAGCCTCTAAAACATTTCCACACATCGAAAAAATCAGATCTGCGATTTACAAGACTAAAGGCAGAACTACGTAAATACAAATTCGACGTTGTCTATAGACCCGGGAGAATGAATAGGGCACCTGACGCATTATCGCGCCACCCCAACCTGGAAGAAGGAGAGAAAAACCCCGAATTACCGCGCAGGGAGTTATACGAACTTGCAGAGGAACAGGAAAAAGAGGGATATGGTGACACGAACGCACCACCGGCGAGGATATACAAGATTTGCACAAGACGGGAGAAAAATATAATAAGAAAGGACAGGAAAAATCAAAAAGAAATTTCGGATTCAGACAAGTCGGGCAACATGGTAAAGAAAAAGAAATGCCGGAGAAATAATAATTTAAGCAAATATACGCCAAGCAACGACAGTAATGCGGACTCGGAGTCGGAATGGCCGGAGACAGAATCACAAAGAAATAAAGCACTAGAAGTAGTCAAAGCAACAAAAAAAAGACATGGACCACGTAAGGTCTTAACACAAACTGCAAATAAAAAGGTGAAGGGGAGAATACAGCCAACTGCAGCAAGTGGCAGTGACAAAGAAATTCTATCGCAAGGACCAATGCATTAAAAACTTGCATACATGCGGAAAGATAAAAATATGCAAAAAAAAGTAAATTTCACAAGTACGCCTTTCATTAAAAGGGACGAAACACAAAATTTACAACGTAAGACTCGTAGATGCCAGCTGGATACGCTACATAGAAAACCCACAGAATTTTCCAATACAACTGAACTAGAAGATAAATATAAGGAAATAATAATAGCAAACTGCAACACACTATTTGGCGAAGAAGAAGTGCCAAGAGATAAACATCGGACAATAATGCACTGGGGATGGCAGCTAGTTAAGGCAAACCTAGCGGCGGAAACAGAGGAGAAAAAGAGTGAGCGAAAGAAAAGCGGGGCACGAGAGAAAATATGTGTAGGGGTAAGCGAGCCGAACGAGATCAACGAGAAAGCAAAACTTAAAGAGAAAGGATCATATGTGCGAGATGAAGACAAAACCCCGAGCGAAGAGAGACAGCAATCAGAGACGTTGAGTACAAGCACAGCCGAACCGTATCGACGTCAGACGAATAGACGCGCATGGAGCGAACTGTTCACACGAGAACATATATCGAGAGATAGAACGCACACAATATATCACAAGGCGTACAGACACGAGAACGCTTAAAGAAAGGCTCGGGTCTGAACAAAAAAAATAACGCAATGCTCGATGACTCAATTATTAATTTTCAAACAAAGGTTCGGCTGAAAATAAAATGCCAAGATTTTAAGGGAAAGGTAGGAGTTAGAATTGACGTATGGGAAACTGATAGTACCACAGATTAGCATAAAAACAAACATGTAGAGAATACAGTCAATGACTTACAGTCAGCTAATCAGGCAAATGAAGAGACCAGTTTAGGTAGCGAAGTTGACCCAAATGCTGACAATAATACCCTACAAACAGAACCAATAGAAAATCACAAACAAATAAAAAAAGACACACCGCAAAATAAATGGGATAAGGATATTTTGTGACTCAACAATGCGGACTGCACAGCGTGGAGGCACACAAATAATTTGCGCTAACAAACGTTCCGCACGACGGAAATTGTCTTTTTCATTGTTTATTCCTTCTTGATGGCTTAACACTCTCAACGACACAACTAAGAGACGCCTCCCGCAAATTGAAATGGATACATGAAAGTAGCAACCCAGGGGAGACAGAAGACATCCTCCGAAACGATAACGCTTTCGTAGACCGAAAATGCGTTTTTACATATGCCTTACAGTATAATACAAATATATGCATTCATTTACAAGCGACTCTGGATAAGATTATTTATCAACAGTTTATAGGAAATAAGGGCAGAAAATGTATACATATATATTTAGAAAATTAACACTACCAAGCCCTAATAAAAGAAAACCATAATAAATAACAGAGGCCTGACGGCAGCAGAAGCTCAGAGGCGGAGCCAGAGAAGCATTCGCCAAGAATTGAAGAATTAGGACAAAATTCGGACAATAAGAAAATTGACTAGACAGAGAAGGATGAAAGAGATAGCGGAGGAAGTAATATGGGGGAGAATACACATGAGAAACGCAGGTTACCCGTTCCTAAACCCCCACCTCCACTGGAGCCTCCATCGGCACACAACTCACAGGGATCGTCCGATTCATTGCCAGAGAGCGACAGAGGTCGAGGCAACGACCTCAATAAGGCCTTCGCAGAATCGGGAAGCGAAGCAGAAAGTGACATCAGAAATGACATATTAAACTCAAGCGTGCTAGCAAAATACAGGGTATGCAGAACAAGGCTTTCTTAGGAACTACCACCATGGGCACCGAAGGAGAACAAGGACCCACCACCACTTTAAAAATTAAAAAAAGTTACGGATCACCCATTCAGATATTTGTAAATTTAACTTTTTGCTCAATAACGGATAGCGTCCCTGATACCGAGACCATTGACGCACTCTATGAATATGGCTGTATAAACCCATTGGTTTTAAAGAATGAAACTACAAATGTTGGAAACGCAATTTTATCAAAAGTCAGAAAAGTACACGTGATACGTATATACGTGTAATAATACTTTGATGATACTGCGCTGGAATCTGACATTAAAAAATGTTTAGTGTCTCTGAAAGCACTAGTATTAGCGAATACAATAAAAACCATAGGAATAGTAAGAGACCTAGCGATTTTAAATATAAATCAGTGGCAATATTTAGTGGAGCAAATAGAAGTAATTTTTAAAGACCCTAAAGTAGCGGCTGTACTATACACAATTACACTCGTAGTACCGTCGGCCCACCAGCGATATGAAGTCATAAAAGAATACCACGAATCTGCAGTTGGCGGACACAAAGGCATAAACAATACTTACAATAGGATAACATAAGATTTTTATTAGAGAAATATGCGACCGGACGTAAGGCAATTCGTTCTTGGCTGTAAATCTTGTCAAACCAAGAAACCTATCCGAGTAAAAACAAAACAAGCAATGTTAATGACAGATAATCCGAGTAGACCATTTGAAAAAATATCTATTGATTTTTACGGACCTGTGAATAAACCTTTAGAACACGGAAACACCCATATACTGTCAATTTAAGACTGGTTAACAAAATATATCGTCCTCGCTCCAGTACAGAAAGCAACAGCCAATGAGACAGTAAGAGCGCTA
>JAPYYV010015239.1:0-12010 GCA_030522625.1 Copidosoma aretas
AAATTAGCAACAAATTAGCGACAAATTATCAACCTAGAGCCGTATGTGGCATAAAACTTTGGCGAGCTACCTTGATATACCTAATTCTTACAACTACAGTGAAAGTGGACATGGTAAAGGTCCTGTCGATGGAATTGGAGCAACTATAAAAAGAGTGGCTGATGATAAAGCTAAATTTGGTGCGGACATACCAGACTATGAAAAGTTTATTACAGTGGTACAAGAAAATGTAAAAAACGTACTGGTTAAATTTGTACATACAGAAGATATATAAAAAATTAAGGCAAAATGCCAACTGATATTAAATTCTTTTGTGGAACTAGACAAATTGTCCAGTTCACTTGGAATGCAAATAATTCTTCTATTTATTTTACTACTTTACTAAGGGCTCCGCCCCTGCGCACTTCGCACGCCAACCCCCCACAGTTAACAGAAAATATTTAATTTCTCGATCTTGTAAGACAAAAATTAAATACATCAATACGATTTTTATACAACGCAAAAATATCAACTACTGTTTTTTTCAATCTCATTTTTAAATTTACGCGCCCTTGACTGAACTTGAGCAATCACAGAACGAATAAATCGATGACAATCAAAATTTATAGGCAGGATTTAAATCTCATTTTCAAATTTACGCGCCCTTGACCTTGAAAATTTATAGGTAGGAACAGAACGAATAAATCGATAACCATCAATTTTTATTATTAGGAAAACATGATTTTTTTAAATTTTCTGTTTAAATTTGACGCTCTTAACTCACCACAGCCAATCACATGCATTACTCAGCTACTCAATTAACTAATTACAGAACGAATAAATCGATGACAACCAAAATTCATAGGTAGGAAAGATGTTTTAACTGTTATCTTGGTGAAAGGTGTAGTCGTTATTATGAAGGTTTAGTCGATTACACGAAAAGTTCTAATGTGGTAGCGATGAAAGAAGATTTTGGTCTCTCAAACTAGAAATTGATTAAAAAATTGTTATCATTTTAGCCTCCAAACATGGAATCATCTATATATAAAAACATACATTTATAAATATCCAAAGAGTATTATAAAAGAATCGTAAAAGTGGCTCATACATACGGAACGTTTGTAAAATTTAATAATGCACCACAACGTATATGTATAAATGCTAAGATGAATATACTAGCATTCTATACACTATTATTATATATAAAAAACGAATCACTTTTATTTTTATGATCTATAATCTTTTTTTTATCACGTTAGAAAAAAAAATTCTTATTTGCAGTTATTAAAAATACATATGTAACACGAATCGTAAACCACGCAAGGGACTGGTAGCAGAGCGTAGTTTTACGTACCAACAGTCAGCGCAAAAGTGTAAACATCAAATGCTAGTGATCTTTACTGATTAGTTTTACTACCTTGACTCTGACTTTAATCGTTTGGTGCCTTATTGATGAACGCGCTCTCACAAAACAGCAGTGGTGAGTCGTTCACAGGACCAGTTTGTGTGCCTGCACTTTGTCTATTAATTCGTATTGGCGGGCGGTCACGTCTGTGGATTTGCCAGAGCGGGTGGCCGTTAGCTTCCTCACATTCAGCCTGTTTTTCAAGCGCTTCATTGCAACATCGAGTGCGTCGTCGCGGACGTCAGGGAGATCAAAACACTATTAAAGCGTCAACAGAAGTTGCAACAAAAGCATCAATAACGCTTACAGCACACCACCTCCAGAAGTGTGGAAGGGATAATATCACGAGTACCGTGATCGAAAGCCGTATACATCAGCTACGAAAAAACTTAGTGCAGTCTGCGCGGAGCAAACTACCTTCGTATTTCAAAAAAAGACCCGTAAGGTTTTTTAACGGGACAATTTAGTTAATAGCATTAGGTATTAGAAAACCAAACTTTGGAAAAAATTTGTTTGTCGCCAGTTCTTAAAAAAAATCGGAAAGGTGCGAAAAACCTGTTTTTCATGGAAAAGTTATTAAAAAGTAATGAAAAAAAAATTTTTACGCAAAAAAAAAGAATAGTAGGTTATAGTGTGCTAAAAAACAAAGGAAATGAGAGTTGTTAAAGTCCAATTAGTTGAAAACTTTTTGAGAAAACACGCTTTTATGGCCAAAAAATCGTTATTTTTCGTGATTTATTTTCTCAGCTTATATAGCTCGTGGAGAATTTGTTTTAAGCTTAAATTGTAGCTGTTAATACTGTTATATTGTAAAAAAAATTTCATCGCGAAACAACATTTGGTTTTCGCACAATTTGCGAAAATGTAAAAATAGGTGCTTCGGGAAAACTGGCGGCAATCGGTAAGAAAGCATCCTACGACAATTTACAAAACGGCATTCTTTTCGTTAAGAGTTGCTCTACAGCGTCTGCATAGTTAAAAATCACCTAGATAAACGGTAGAGCCGTAAAAATGCAAAGAATATCGAGCGATTCTCTCGCCGAGCGCTCCAACACGGCAGCGGAGGGAGGGTGGCGGCGGAGTGGGGTAACTCTCTCTCGCGCCAGTCTCGCCACACAGCCGAACGCCGTACAAGTCGAAATGCGGCTTCGCATTTATTACTTTGGACTTGATTATTAGTTGAGAAACGTAATCTATTAAATATTTATAATCTTGTAAGGATTTTTAATAATAATGTCGAGATTTTATAAAAATTCTACATTTTTTCATAATAATATATTTGAATGGCAATACTCGAAATTACATCCTACACATTACTTTAATATTAACTATTACGAAAATAAATAGAACAATACCACTTATTTCGATATGTTTTTTTAACAATTTTTAAAAAATCTCGACATTATTTTTAAAAATCCTACAAAATTATAAATATTTAATAGATTACGTTTCTTAACTAATAATCAAGTCCAAAGTAATAAATGCGAAGCCGCATTTCGACTTGTACGGCGTTCGGCCCAAAGTAATAAATGCGAAGCCGCATTTCGACTTGTACGGCGTTCGGCTGAGTGGCGAGACTGGCGCGAAAGAGAGTTCCCCACTCCGCCGCCACCCTCCCTCCGCTGCTGTGTTGGAGCGCTCGGCGAGAAAATTGCTCGATTTTCTTTGCATTTTCATGGCTCTACCGTGCATCTAGGTGATTTGTAATCATGCAGATGCTGTAGAGCAACTCTTAACGAAAAGAATGCCGTTTTGTAAATTTTCGTAGGATGCTTTCTTACTGATTGCC
The DNA here is from genome assembly GCA_030522625.1 of Copidosoma aretas. Taxonomy (NCBI): domain Eukaryota; kingdom Metazoa; phylum Arthropoda; class Insecta; order Hymenoptera; family Encyrtidae; genus Copidosoma; species Copidosoma aretas. Next base: position 3,174 of record JAPYYV010015239.1, read on the forward strand.
GCCGGTTTTTCCGAAGCACCTATTTATACATTTTCGCAAATTGTGCGAAAACCAAATGTAATTTCGCAATGAAAATTTTTCTACAATATAACAGTATTAACAGCTACAATCTAAGCTTCAAACGAATTCTCCACGAGCTATACAAGCTGAGAAAATGAATGACGAAAAATAACGATTTTTTGGCGATGCAAGCGTCTTTTCTCGAAAAGTTTTCAACTAATTGGACTTCAAAAACTCTTATTTTCTTTGTTTTTTAGCACACTATAACCTCCTATTTTTTTTTTTTGCGTGAAAATTTTTTTTCATAACTTTTTAATAACTTTTTCATGGAAAACAGGTTTTTCGCACCTTTTCCATTTTTTTTTAAGAACTGGCGACAAACAGATTTTTTCCAAAGTTCGGTTTTCTGAAACCTAATGCTATTAACTAAATTATCCCGTTGAAAAACCTGACTGGTCTTTTTTTCAGATCTGAAACCCTGCATACTGCACTAACTGGGATGAAACCAATCTCCGAATTCTTGACATAGTTCCAGACAACATCGAAGACATCGGTTATTTCGAAGAAGACAGCTACGGGATCTCCATAGAGGCCAACCTTGATTCAGCCGCGAGTTTGGCTGAAATGATATTTTGAAGCTCATTTGTAGCTTTAAGATTGGCGTGTGCAAATGAGCCATAAACCACCCTTGCCGAATTTAGGGGTGTTCTCAGGTGCAAATTTAGATAAAATCACACCAAATTAATTTCAACTCATGCACAACTGTCTATATTTTGTAGTCTGTAGCGAATTTGTAGTGAAATTGTTTATTTTGTAGAGCCATTTTACCACAAAATTCGAGCGTTTGTGCTAGCATGAAGAAGCTGAAACTAGCCGCCGGACTCAGCCAACGTACTATATGGCGCAGTCCGAAAAAAAAATCAATGCCCACAATATAAAAATACATATAAGATGGAATTTTCTGCTTTAACAAAGCTGACAAGCAACAGCAACATAATTAAGAAAAATAAAAACTGTACAAAAGTTGTTAAAAAAATCAATATCAACTTGATAAAAGAATGAGATTTCCAATATATTTTGTATTTTAATAAAAAACAGATGTCAATCAGAGTAATAGGATTATTTCCAAATAAATATAGTTAGTCTATGTATGATACAAAGCATATGCTGATAATCTTTAGGGCTGCAAAAAGTTCCAAATAATAAAAAAAAAATAATCAAACGTTCAAGCAGAAAGTTCATCTTTCAGTAATGAACCATAAATAACTTCGATCTCAGAAATAGGATTGTTATGCAAATTAGTACAGTTATATCTAAATTGCTAAACAAATGATCATGCTTTCTAAGGCTGCAGAAAAGTAATAATTATAGATGATAGTAAAAAATCACTTTCAAGAGAAAAATTTATGTTCCTAGTATAATAACATAAATAACTTCAAACGCAAAAATAGAATTGTCTTGAAAATTAGTACAGTTATTCTTTCTGAACTGCTTAACAAAAGCTCATGCTTTTCAAGACTGCAGAAAAGTAATAATTATGGATAATAAATAATTAATCTCACTTTCGAGAGAAAAATTCATGTTTGCAGTAAAAAAACACAAATAACTTTATTCACAGAAACACGGTTTTCTTGAAAATTAGTACAGTATTCTTTATAAACTACAAAAGAAAAACTTATACTTTTTTAGGCTGCAAAATAGTAATGATTATTAATGATAAATAAATAATCTCACTTTCGAAAGACAGATTCATGTTTATAGTATACAAACATAAATAACATCAATTACAGAAATAGGATTGTCTTGAAAATTGGTAAAGTTATTCTTTTTGAACTACCTAAAAAAAACTTATATTTTTGAGGGCTGCAGAAAAATGATAATTATCGATAATAAATAAATAATCTCACCTTCGAGCAAAAAATTTATGTTTTTAGTAAAAAAACGTAAATAACATTTATCACAGAAGTAGGATCGTTTTGAAAATTGGTACAGTTATTTTTCTTAAGTAAGTTCCGTTGGCAAGGGAGAGAAAAAGTGATCTTAGAAAGAGACGGTGAACGTTAAACTTTTTATGTATATAAAATATGGCAATGTTGCGCTTGTGAAGCAGACAAGCAGCTGAGTCGGGCATCACGACTACAGTCACTTCCGATGTTTTAACCCAACGCAACGTTGCTACATGTTCGGGGGTTAGAAAAATGTCGACTGGTATCTCATTAAATATAATACAATATATTATAATCACAATGTACAAAATACCTTACTTTAGTATAATACAATATAATTATTACACAGCCTAACAAAATTTTGAAAAAATTTAGAAACAGAAACGCAAATATACATTTTCGAAGGTTTTTGGTGCGCTGAATCTGAATCCGGCATCAGAATTGCTCTATCACGTCCGGTTTTCGAGATATCCTAACCTAAATGTGCAAAAAACACTGTTTTTAGACATGTTTGAGGTTATGTGACATCTCGAAGTAAATTTTTTTTCAAAAACCAGTGCATTACTTGAAAGTATGATCCTTTAACTTCAAACTCAACTTTAAATCATCCAGATTTATTTTGTCTTGACCGAGATATGACAATTTTAAATTTGTTCCTCGCCGATTCACAAAAATCCAAGTCAAACCCAGAGTATAAGCTACTTCTAGGAGCAGATTTTCCTAAAAAATATAAAATTAACTACAGTTTCTGTATAAGCGCTTAAGAGGTAGGTAATACGAATTAGCTCTATGTTTATACAAATTAAAAATGGCGCTCTCAATATGGCGGACGAAAAAAACTACGTTTAAACATTAAGGATTCGAGTTTCCAATAGGTTTGTCTGAATTTGTGATATTTTGCACTTATAATCATCTTGTTCAAAAAACAATAAACAGTAACATTATGATTAATTAATTTGCTTATTTATTTAGATTTTATGAATTTTATAAAAGCATTGGAATAATATAGGTTGTCTGAAACGTTTTGATCACGTAACTAAGATAAATATAGTAAGAAAAAAAAGCTATTAAATATGTAAATGAAAAGATCTGTGTCAATGAGTTGGCAGCAGGTTATGATATTTTGCGTCCTCGACATCTCGAAAGCTATTTATTTTTTGCCTTTGTACAAATGGAAAATTTTATCAACAAAAATTCTGACAAATCTGTGGCAACTTAACCGATCGCGCCACAACACTCACACTTCCGGCTTCTCACAACAGATCGCAACACTTGAGCCACGCTTCACTCGCTAGATGGCCAAGCCTCAAAGAGCCGCCCGGTCAGAGATCAGAGCGTCAAAAATACGATCTCTCCGCAAATGTCGAGAATCGCTTTCGGTTAATACATAAGGACGATAATAATCATCGTCCGTAACACCTCCCGGTTTCTAAGGTAGGAAGCACGTCGTCAAGCTTTACTGACGAGACCAGACGTGCTCCCGGGACGAGACACATTTGTCCTCTCTCTCTCTTTTCAGCTTCCGACCAGCAGATCGGAACAAATCTACTAGAAACTTGAATCCTTAATATTTAAACTTGATTCTTTTCGTCCACTATCTTAAAAGCGCCATTTTCAATTTTTATAAACATAGAGCTGATTCGTATTAGCTACTTCTAAAACGCTTATGCAGGAACTGTAGTTCAAGTAAGATTTTTTAGAAAGATCCGCTCCTAGAAGTAGCTTCAACTCTCGGTTTGACTTGGATTTTTGGGAATCGGCGAGGAACAAATTTGAAATTGTCATATCTCGGTCAAAACAAAATAAATCTGGATAATTAAAAGTTGATTTTCAAGTTAAAAGATCGTACTTCTAAGTAATGCTACTGGTTTTTGAAAAAAAAATTACCCTGGTATGCTACATAACCTCAAATTTGTCTAAAAACAGTGTTTTTTGCACATTTAGGTTAGGATATCTCGAAAACCTGACGTGATAGAGAAATTCTGACGCCAGATTCGGATTCAGCGCACCAAAAACTTTCGGAAATATATATTTGCGTTTCCTTTTCCAGACCCTTGTTGGGCTGTGTAATTGTTTAATAAGTTTACACATACATTCTTGAGCAATTATTGAATAAAATATTTTAATTATTTTAAGATCTGATATGTAGAAGTACCTTAAAAAAAATATAAAAGTATAGGGTTCGGTACGATTTAATGGATTCCTATAAGAGGACGTGTTCAAAGACATGTGCATATTTTAGCTTACATGTTTTGAGACGGTCTGAAACTTTAGCAGTCGTTTTGTAAGATATTAAATTATACATGTGTAACGTTTCATCAAAATCTAATCATTTTCATTTTAAGAGGTAACTCCCTTGAGGGCTTGGTGCAAGAAGCTTTTCTCCGCGAGATACGTCGGTAAATATCGGTTCTACTCCGAACGCTAGTAGCGATGCAGCAAATAATAGGAAACTCGAACGTAGCTTCAATGTAATCGGAAAGGAAGCCCCGTTAAGTAGAAAAAAAATTGTTAAAATTCGTTGCACCAATCAAATGTAATAGTGATTTGGAGGAAAAGTAACAGTGTATACCGATAATAATTTATTCTAAGCAATTCTTGTGTCTCTTCTTCTAATAGCTATAAAGGTTGCAGTGAATCTAATAAACCTTTGTAATTGAGAGGGCTTGATTCTAGCTTTCAATCATAGTGAGTACTAGGACGAAAACTTTTGCTTCAAGATGTAAAAATATCCGGAGACGTGATGTGCAACATCAATATTTCATCACAGATTCAAACATTCATTTCACCCCCATTTGATTTTCAGAGTACCACAGAGTTTTGCCAGGTCATCCATTAACTTTTACCAGCTACATTCTAATCTACTAGAAGAAGTGCAAGCTGCAAGAAGTAGCCAAGCTCACTGTAAAATTAAACGGAGATAATTTTATTCTAATAAACAACATGATAGGCAAAAAAATGTAATTCTAATGAGACTGCTGTATCTAATAATATAAATAAATTACCTGACGAAGTAAAATAGATATTATGTTGAAAAAAATAAAGATTATTGATAACAGTACGTCAATAAATGACATTTTATGAACCGGCTAGTATCTAGCAAATTAAATTAAATCTAAGAATTGTATAGAATGTGTTTTTTTTAACTTAAATTTTTAAGCCAATCTTGTTTCTGTGATTGAAGTTATTTATGTTTTTGTAGTGAAAACACGAACTTTTCGTTCAAAAGTGAGATTATTTATTTATTATCAATAATTATTATTTTTCTGCAGCCTTTAAAAATATAAGTTTTTTTTAAGTAGTTTAAAAAGAATAACTTCACCAATTTTTAAGACAATCCTATTTCTGTGATTGATGTTATTTATGTTTGTATACTAAAAACATGAATTTTTCTTTCGAAAATGAGATTATTTATTTATTATTAATAATCATTACTATTCTGCAGCCAAAAAAAGTATAAGTTTTTCTTTTGTAGTTCACAAAGAATTATTGCACTAATTTTCAGGAAAAAAATATTTCTGTGAATAAAGTTATTTATGTTTTTTTACTGCATCCATGAATTTATCTCTCGAAAGTGAGATTCATTATTTATCATCCATAATTATTACTTTTCAGCAGCCTTAAAAAGCATAATCTTTTGTTAAGTAGTTCAGAAAGAATAACTGTACTAATTTTCAAGACAATTCTATTTCTGCGTTTGAAGTTATTTATGTTTTTATACTAAAAACATTAATTTTTTATTTATTTATTTATCATAAATAATTTTTTTTCCGCAGCCTTGAAAAGCGTAAGCTTTCCTTTAATAGTTCAAAAAGAATAACTGTACTAATTTTTCTATTTGATAGATTGAAGTTATTCATAGTTTTTTACTAAAATGGTGTACTTTGTGCTTGAAAATTAGAATATTTATTTATAATTATTTATACCTTTTTGCAGCCCGAAGCATTATTAGCATATTTTCGTATCATACTTAGATTAACTATATTTATTTGGTGCAATCCTATTAATCTGATTGACATTATCTGTTTTTTTATTGAAATACAAAATGTGTTGGAAATTTCGTTCTTTTATCAAGGTAATATTTATGTTTTTAAGATTGTTTATACAACTTTTATTTTTCTAAACTATGTGGCTGTTGTCTGTGAACTTTGTTAAAGCAGAGAGCTCAATCTTGTATTTATATTTATAGCGTGGGACGTTATTTTCTTTCGGACCGCGCCATGAAGTACGTCGGCTGGTTTCAGCTTCATACGTCCAATAGCTAGCTGGCAGGTACGCCTGCCAGTTCTGGACAGACAGCACCGCGACTTATCAAGGAATATCTCCAGTGGAAGGTGTAAGACACTAAGTGATCTGAGAGTACGTTGTTTTTTTATTACTGAAACTATACGCACAGCCAGGTACATACATCTTATTGTTCATACTTTATTTTCTGATTTAATATACTCATTGTTTAGTTGATAATAATACAAAATGTTTTCTTATTGTGTATAAGTGTGTGAGTCGTGTTTCCCTCCCACTCTACAGCTGTAGATAGTTCTCCGTTAGGAGCCACCATTGCTTTGACGCGCGTTTGGGAAACGTGCATCCTGCGAGCCGAGTCCGTGGTGCACTGGGTATCCGCGGTATCTGCAGGTAGAAGAAGCAGGCCCGCAGTGACTTGCATTGTTTTCGGAGAAACATCGAACAGTGGGCATTTTTACTTTTTTTTTCGTTCATAATCAAAATCCTTAAGAACGGATCAAGATGGAACAAGGATTCTTTTTGGAGCGTACTATTGAGATGATGCTAAATACGGGAAAAATGTTTATAAAAATGATTTATTACTTTCTTACCTCAAAAATTGATGAAAACATGAATGTTTCCTTGACATGTAAAAATGTTTCTATGATTTAACAAAAAAAAACATACTTCCAAACACAGAAAACTAATTAATATTTTAATTTAAAGAATAAGTGCCTGAATCACATTAAAGCACTATCAGTTCTTACGGTAACAACATTTAAAATCATGTTTTCATCTAATTGTGGGTTCAAGACAAACCACTTTTGAACGAAAAAAATCGACTTTTGCTACAATATTCGAATAATGAGTCTATGTTGACCAACTTAGTGTTCTGTTATATGAACAATATAAAACTTACACCCAAAATTAGAATAGTACTAAGTTTTATGTATTTAGAAGTATGTATATAGTTAAATCGGAAAAACTTTTTTACATGATCGCGGAAGAAATTGATGTTTTAATCAATTTTTTTAAATTAGGAAGTAATACATTACATTTATAAATACTTTTCGCGTAATCGGCATCATCTAACTTGTACACTCCAAAAAGAATCAACCTTCTATCTTGATCCGTTTTTGAGGAATTAGATTACAAACAAAAGAAAAGCAAAAGTGCTTACTATGCATCGCTGAAGGTCCTCGAGCGACCGCGACGCCACAACGCCAGCTCGGTCGTGGGCGTCGGAAATAGCAGGACGGCGGCGTCCGTCTTGTCACAATTATAAAATAACAACATTAACCTATAATTTTAGAGACACAAACAGTAGTTGATTTTGTAAGAATCTATATTGTAATGGAATATAGTGGATTAGTAACGCACTTCTTGCGGCTGATGAAATTAAACTCTGACCAAGCGTCAACAAGTTTTAAAGCTAATATGCACCAATGTAATTTTTTTGTTTTCATATAATGGAATTTTAATGGTAATGAAAAAGAGTAATTATACTAGCTGATGAGGACCGTGCTTTTTATCGATGAAGCCGAAAGGTTTAGTGTTTCAATAAAAACGGATAGTGATCATTGGGGCAAGGGGAGGGCTGAGCAACGACAATGCACTTTAATTTTGTTGCAATTCTTCTCGGCTGCGTTGATTTTAATGACAGATTAATGTAACGAAAGCTTCGATAACGACTGTTGACTATTTTGACAGATAAGAATGCAGTAAGGCAGTAAAAACAGACAGTTGCCTTATAATTGACTGTCAAAATAATCAACATTCGTTGTTGTAGCTGTTATTGAATTCAACTTTGCTGAGCGGAAACTTAGTAGTTCAGCTATAAAATCGAGCTACAATTTCGTTGTTTTAGATGCCTTCGTGACTGCAGAGACATGACTGCTAACTGATCCGGAATTTACTTTTTGTCACAGATGTTCTGTGATGCAAAGAGATAAGTTATTTCTATTTAAAAAAGTTGTTTGATACCAACTACAGAAAAATTGTATCGGTGCATCAGTAGCTAACTAAATCTAAATGGTGGTTTTGTGAGAGCTGTTGATTTAAATTCATGAGCTCAGTTATCGCTGAGCTAGGCTTGAAGAGTTGCCACCGCAGCTGCTACTGTACTCCACCACCAGTGGGAACGAAGCGAGCACCGCACTTCTAAGCGTAACTTTAAAATTTGTTTTTAATTGCTTAATATCTAATTAGGAAGTGCATATTTTTTTTTTTTTAATATAGGAATTTAAATGCATCATGTCCAAAGTGTACGGGATACAAAACTCGAAAAGTTTGTTGAATTTCCTGGCTTGGTGTTAATTATGTTAAAATTTTTACAAAACTTAAAACAATTTAGACTGAGGTTGAAAAAAATTCGATCATTTATAACTCAAAAAGTTGAAGATCGATATTCCTGTAATTTAGGGCACTATCTAATACTATGATGAGCAACTATTTTTATAAATTGCTGGCTTCTCAGTATTTCTATTTTTGCGATGATTAATGTGCCATACAATGCATTTTTCAGCTATAAGTGCAATTTGTTAAGGTGGCTCATCACCTTTTTTAAATTCGGCCCATTGCACCCAAATTGAAATCTATTGTAGAATATGACTCAACGGATGTACATTTAAAATTTCAGGGCATGTTGCCGGCCAAAATCGAAAAAAA